>WOXC01005279.1:0-261210 GCA_011680675.1 Gymnobelideus leadbeateri | reverse complement strand
AAGGAAACTATATCCTACTAAAAGGCACCACCGAGAATGAAGCAAAATCACTACTTAATATATATGCACCAAGTGGTATAGCATCCAAATTCCTAGAGGAGAAGTTAAAGGAATTAGAGGAAGAAATAGATAACAAAACTATCCTAGTGGGGGGCTTTAATCTCCCCCTCTCTGGCCTCGATAAATCTAACCTGAAAATCAACAAGAAAGAAGTTAAGGAGGTGAAAAGAATCTTAGAGAGACTAGATAAATGGATCTCTGGAGAAAACTAAATGGGGATAAAAAGGAATTCACTTTCTTCTCAGCAGTCCATGATACATACTCAAAAATAGACCATGTACTAGGGCATAAAAACCTCACAATCCAGTGCAAAAAGGCAGAAATATTAAATGCATCATTCTTAGATCATGATGCAATAAAAATTATATGCAATAAAGGGCCAGGGAAAGATAGACTAAAAACTAATTGGAAATTAAACAATTTAATCCTAAAGAATGTATGGGTCAAAGAAGAAATTATAGAAACAATCAATAATTTCATTCAAGAGAATGATAATAATTAGACCACTTACCAAAACTTGTGGGATTCACTAAAGGCAGTTCTCAGTGGAAGTTTCATATCCCCGAGTGCATACTTAATTAAAGCAGAGAGAAGGGAGGTCAGTGAATTGGACATGCAACTGAAAAAGGTAGAAAAAGAACAAATTGAAAATCCCCAATTTAGTACTAAATTAGAAATATTGAAAACCAAAGGAGAGATTGATAAAATTGAAATTAAGAAAGCTATTGAATTAATAAATAAAACTAAGAGCTGGTTTTATGAAAAAATCAACAAAATTGATAGTCCCTTAGTCAATATGATAATAAAAGAAAGAAGAAAAGCAAATTATGAGTATCAAAAATAAAAAGGGTGAATCTAACTCTAATGAAGAGGAAATCAAAAAAATAATGAATTATTTTTTCCAATTGTATGCAAATAAATATGACAATCTTAGTGAAATGTATGAATATTTACAAAATCTCAAGTTGCCCAGATTAACTGAAGAGGAAGTGAATTACCTAAATAATCCCATCTTAGAAAAAGAAATCAAACAAGCCATCAATGAACTCCCTAGGAAAAAATCTCCAGGGCCAGATGGGTTCACTAGTGAATTCGACCAAACATTTAAAGAACAGTTGATTCCAATACTCTACAAACTATTTGGGACAATTAGTGAAGAAGGAGTCCTACCAAATTTTTTCTATGACGTAAATATAGTAAAGATTCCTAAATCAGGAAGAGATAAGACAGAAAAAGAAAATTATAGACCAATTTCCCTCATGAATTTAAACACGAAAATTCTAAATAAAATATTAGCCAAAAGACTCCAACAACTTATCACAAAAATAATACACCCTGATCAGGTAGGATTCATTCCAGGAATGCAAGGATGGTTTAATATTAGGAAAACCATCAGTATAATTGAGCATATCAACAATAAAACTAGCAAAAACCACATGATCATGTCAATAGATGCAGAAAAGGCTTTTGACAAAGTACAACATCCATTCCTATTAAAAACACTAGGAAGTATTGGAATAAATGGAGCCTTCCTTAAAATAGTTGATAGCATCTATTTAAAACCATCAGCAAGTATTATATGCAATGGGGATAAACTAGAAGCCTTTCCAATAAGATCAGGAGTGAAACAAACGTGTCCACTATCATCCTTCTTATTCAATCTGATACTAGAAACACTAGTAGTAGCAATTAGAGAAGAAAAAGAAATCAAAGGAATCAAATTAGGCAAAGAAGTGACCAAGCTATACCTCTTTGCAGATGATATGATGATATACTTAGAGAATCCTAGAGAATCAAGTAAAAAAACTACTTGAGACAGTAAATAAATTTGGCAAAGTTGCAGGATATAAAATAAACCAACATAAATCCTCAGCATTCCTGTACATCTCTAATGAAACTCAACAACAAGAGATAGAAATTGAAATCCCATTTAAAGTCATTGTAGACATTACAAAATATTTGGGAATCTACTTGCCGAAACAAACCCAGAATCTATATGATCACAACTACAAAACACTTCTCACACAAATAAAATCAGAACTAAATAGTTGGAAAAATATCAATTGCTTGTGGCTGGGGGTCGAGCTAATATAATAAAAATGACAATTTTACCCAAACTACACTATATATTTAGTGCCATACCAATCAATTTACCAAAAACCTCCTTTGTAGAGTTAGAGAAAATAATAAAAAAAAATTATTTGGATAAACAAACGGTCTAGAATATCAAGGGAATTAATGAAAAGAAATGCTAGGGAAGGTGGAATAGCTATGCCAGATCTTAATCTGTATTATACAGCAGCAGTCATCAAAACTGCTTGGTACTGGCACAGGTGTAGAGTAGTGGATCAATGGAATAGATTAGGCAAAGGAGATCCAGCAGTTAATGAATACAGTACTCTATTGTTCGATAAACCCAAAGACCCCAATTTTTGGGATAAGAATGCACTGTTTGACAAAAACTGCTGGGAAAACTGGAATACAGTATGGCAGAAAGTGGGCATAGATCACTATCTAACACCATATACCAAAATCAAGTCTAAATGGGTGCATAATCTTGGTGTAATTGATGATACTGTAAGCAATTTGGGAAAGCAAGGAATAGTTTACCTGGAAGACGTGGGGAGAGGGGAAGATTTTAGGACCAAACAAGAATTAGAGTGCATTATAAAATGCAAAATGGATAATTTTGATTACATTAAATTGAAAAGCTTCTGTACAAACAAAGGCACTGTAACCAAGATCAAGAGGGGATGGGAAATTGGGAAAGACTTTATAAAAAGTGTGTCTCTGATAAAGGACTCATTTCTTAAATTTATAGAGAATTGAGCCAAATCAATTGATTTGAATATATGAATAAAAGTCGTGACCCAATTGATAAATGGTCAAAGATATGAACAGGCAGTTTTCAGAAAAAGAAATTAGAGATATCTATAAGCATATGAAGAAATGCTCTAAATCACTATTAATTAGAGAAATGCAAATCAAAACAACTCTGACATACCACATCCCTCCAGTCAGATTGGCTAAGATGACAAAACAAGAAAGTGACAAATGCTGGAAAGGATGTGGACAAATTGGAACACTAATACATTGTTGGTGGAGTTGTGAACTTATCCAACCATTTTGGAGAGCAATCTGGAATTATGCCCAAAGGATGATAAATAATTTCATACCCTTTGACCCAGCCATACTACTTCTAGGGTTATATCCCAAAGAAATCATAAAAGTGGGAGGAAGACCCATATGTACAAAAATATTTTAGCAGCCCTTTTTGTGGTTGCAAAGAAATGGAAACTAAAGGGGTGCCCATCAATTGGGGAATGGCTAAACAAGTTGTGGTATATGAATGTAATGGAATATTATTGTGCTATAAGAAATGAGGAGGTGATGGATTTCACAATTACCTGGAGAGACTTATACAAACTGATGCTGAGCAAGAAGAGTAGAATCAGAAGAAATTTGTATAAAATCACAGACATACCATATCTGTGATGACCAAGTATGACAGACTGGACTATTTTCAGCAATGGAGTGATATAAGTCAATCCTGAAGGAATCAAGAAAGTGAGAAAAGCGCCATCCAGAGATATAACTAGAAAGAACTGAGCCTGAATCCTGATGGAAGCAAACTAAATGATCTTTTTCTTTTTGTTCTTTTGTTTTATTTCTTCCTTACCATCTTTCATCCCACCTAGTACAATACGCCTTTTTAATTGGAATAATGTCTAATACGAATGCATTTGCAGATCTTATACTGGACTATATGCTGTCATGGGGGAAGGGGAGGGAGTAAAGGAAATTTGAAAGTCAAGGAACTATGGAATTGAATCTTGTTAACTGAAACTAAACTAACAAATTAATTTAAAAATATAAAAAAAGAATAGTTTAACAACTTGCACAACTCACACATGTGTCCAATATAAACTTTGGGATCAAAACTTACATCCTCCTGTTTAAATTCAGATTTTTTCCAATACACTTAAAATTAGATTCTAGGCCATTATCATATTTATCCTACTTAGCTTTTAATATTTTTAGGTTTTCTTTCCCCCACCATCATTATTCTTCTAGGTACATGGAAGAATTACGAGAAAGGATCTGAGCATTGGTATTGATAGAAAATAATGATAGAGAACCTGATACCTAAGACCCATATGATTTCTCTCGTATTCCTTCTTCATATACCTCTAAAAGTGATTTGGGGCCACAGGATGCTTAAAAGCAGGTTTATTGGAAAATGGAAAAAATGTTCTCAAATATAGAGTAGCTTAAAGGAAAAGCATAGATCTTGCTAATATAAGTCCATAGATTCAAAGAGAGATTAAAACCTCATTGGTCTGCAAATAGAGAGCAGTTATGTTATATTCAAAATGGTATTTAGATTGTATTGATGAAGATAATGCAAAATGGAAAACCTCATTTTGGAGAGAAAAAGGCAGTGAGAGTTTCCTTCTAGCCTGTTGACTAGATGTGTGATAGGCATGTTTTTGTCACTAAACAAGATGAATCTTAAGCTATATGGTTTAACATAAAATAGAAGTGTGAGAACTGCTTCACTTTGGCACATAAGAGGTAGCACATCAGTGGAGAATTCAAAGTCATGTTTAATAGGTGGCAGAGAACTTCCTAGTGGAGAGAAGCAGAAACCAAATGCCTATAGTAAAGGAGAGGACTAACAAGCTATTCAGACAGAGTGGGAGGGAACATTGTATTGAACAAATGTGCTGAAGATCACACCTCAGGAAACAGGTTCAGACAGGGCAATAGGATAATCATGAGAATTCATTAATGACTCTGTAGCATTAGAAAAATATGCTGACCCTTAATACCTGTGTAGACACATATGTTAGCAATTTACCAGTGTTCCCTAGGCACATTCACTAAATGATATTGTAAAAATGTGTGGTAGTTTCAAGGGGAGGGGAGAGAGAGTATATTTGCTAAGTTTCTCAATCTATTTCATCAAATGTTACTATTTTAAATTACTGTAACTATGTCATCTGGTTGACTAGTGAAAATAAAGTTATTGAGAGGGGGTGCTGACTTATGGTTTTGAATGAATGCAGTTCCGCAGAGATCTTTATACCTGAAGCAGTTTCTGCAAATTGTTGATTTATGAAAGGGGAGATCCTTGGATGCTATAAATGGAATTAATAGATATATTTTATAATATTGCCTCTACTCCTTGCTATTGATATAAAATTGGGAAAATTCTTTGTGATTTTCATTTTTTCCCATCAGCAAAATGTGAATGATACTACCAATGGCACAAAAAGTATTGTAAGGATTAAGTTATACAATGCTTCATTTATTTACATATTTAGCACAAGAATATATTTCAGCACATATGTCAAAAACAACAATAAAATCACAGGAATAACTATGTATCCTTGCCAACTGGACAAAGGTTAAAAAAGCATTATCTACCACTATTAAAATTGAATTTAGGGAGTAAGTAATAACTCCAGTTCGCTAAAAGCTGGTTCATTTTGCCAACCAAACCCCATAATCTCTGTCTGGTACTTTATATTCTTTTTCCTAAACCAGCCTGAAGCTAACTATAAACTGAAGCTAAGTTCCAGAAGCTCCTTAGAGGTCAATCATATAAAAAGAAGGTCTTGAGAACTATGAAGGAGAGCTAAAGAATCAATAAGAAAAAAAGTACCTGTACAAGTTTAAGCTACTTTCTTTTCTAATATGAAGATTTAAAGTATAAAATATAAATCGTAAATGAAGTTTGAATAGAAAATGATTTTAAAATTATTATTATTAAATATACTATTTATAAAAATAAAATATACTATTTATTAATCAACCATTTAAAAGATTATTTTTCATTGATTCATAAAAGTATTAACAATTTAAAAGCATTTTCTTTGTTTATTATGAGCTTATTAATCCTTGAGAATTTGAAAATTTTAATATGCAAAGAAGAATAAGAGAGAAACATGTACAAACACCCATTTTACATATATTTCTAGGGACTGTGAAGGATACTAAATGAGATTTATTCCATTCTTTTGAGGAATTGCAAAGTAATTGAAAAGTCAAGGCATTTCACGTTTGAAAAAAATAAAGTAAAATTATTAGCCAAAACATAATTCAAAAGAATTTTCATTACATTCCTGTTGTAAGTATTCGTGGTTGTTGTCATTTTCAGTTGTGTCTGACCCTTCTTGAACACATGTAGGGTTTTATTGATGAAGATACTGGAATAGTTACCAATTCCTGCTCCAGCTAATTTCTGCAGATGAGGAAACTGATGCAAACAGTATTAAATGAGTCACCCAGGGTCACATAGCTAGTAAGCATCAGAGGCCAAATTTGAACTTAGGAAGACAAGTCTCACTGACTCCAGGCTAAGTACTCTACCCTGATAGTGTCATAAAATATGGATATGATTTTCAAATATAGAGAAAATCTCAGTGCTTTCTTGAGTTATCACTTGAACAATTGACTAAAATAAAAGAAGACAGTGATTACAAATTCAAATATAATATGGGTAAGTTTCTGTTTGCCAAAAGAAAATATGATCAATAGAAAAAATTAACAAACTCAGACATTAACTTCATCATATAAAGATTCAATTTAGTTATTAGAGTAAATTTTATAGTGTAATGTTAGACATGCAAATTTATACAGCTTTATTATTGATAAACTGTGAGATAATACAACTTTTCATGTAAAATAGAAATATTTGGGGACTGGGAAGGAAATAGCCTTCTAAAATATTTATATCTGAAAGATATTATTTCACATTCAATGTAATGTTAATTAAAGTTTAATGACATTATATGGTCAGACAATATAAGTAACTCTTCCTTTCTCTATGTACTCATCAGTTTGCATTTTCCATGTAAAAAAAAAAACAATTATATTCATGGCAAATGAGATACACAATAATGATATGAAATATATTTTTAAACTACTTGGATGACTTACTTATAATTCTATAATTAAAAAGTAATATAACTTGGAGTTTCTTCCTTGAGAATTACTCATATATTCGCATAATGACAATTTAAAGATGATAACAAACTATGCAACTGCATTAAAAGAAGTTTGACAGAATATAGACCATATTAAAAACCAGTGAAAGAAAAATAACTATAAATGTAGGGAGAAAAAAATTGGTTCTGGTAATTGTATTATTAGTATTTTTTTCTGAAAGAAATCTCAGTAGAAAGCAGATGAAAAATAATGAATGGGGTTTTGTATTATAGGAGAATAATAAAGTTATTGTCCATGGAATATTGCTAAAAACATAATGATATACATAGATTCTTATAATATTCTGAAGTTTACACTTTAGTATTCTTGATAAAAGGAATGCCTTCAAATTAAATGTGCTCAGTTACTATTGAAATGGCAGTTATTCTTTAAATATAATTTTAAAAAGAACAATACTACAACTATGTTTAGAATCCTTTTAATAATCATTTGGAAATTTAATTTATGAATAATCCTTCTGATTATGAATGAATATTTTAATGCTATCAAAGATAACAATGACAAAACAAATTAAACTGGTGTTAAATTGTATTCTCCCTTTTGCATTCAGAAGTACAGAGGGAATTTGTTCTTAAACTAACAGCAAACCAAAAGTCACCAATAGTACATCACTTTAAGCAACCTTAGAAATAAAAGTGTTGTTGATGTAAGGAAATATTGGATGAGATTCTGTGGAAATAAGGAACTAGATTCATAAATTATATGAATTATCTTATCTTATAGAATAATTAAACAAAAGTCTTCCTTGAACAAAAGAGAAAGACTAGAGAGGCGGAGCCAAGATGGCGGAGTAGAAACAGCTCGTCCAAGCCTCTCTGCCCCGAGATTCTCCACAAACTATGTAAAAAAGGACTCTGAAAATCTTCTGGAGCCCCAGCACCCACAGAACGACACAGAGAAGGTAACCTCCCGCTGAGGACAGCCCAGCACCCTGCAGGAAGGACCAGCGCAGTGGTCTGGGAGCCGGCAGCGCGCAGAGCGCAGGAGCCGAGCCGAGCCCAGGTCCATGTGAGCCGAGGTTTTAGCCCCAGGGCGGCAGGGCCAGCAGCCGGCTGGAGGAACCCCAGAACACCAGGAACTGTGGAGACGCCAGAATTATCAACATAGACTTGCCTAGGACAAAGTAAGAGGTTAGTGTCCTATGGACTTTGGGACCTGTATTTGGGGAATGCGTCAGCTCCCTCCCCTGGGGGCTAGAAGCTGCTGAGGAGACATGCCACTGTGTAGTTTTCAGAGGCATTTCCGGCTCCCAGCCTACAAATCGTGGGGAGATCCAGCGATCAGTCTTGGGGGGTAATCGCTCTTGCTTTAACCTCCCTGGATCTGGATTGTGATCTAGGGTGGAAGTTGTGGGTGGGTTTATAGCTTGCCAGAAACGGAAGTTGCCCCCCACACGTTCGGGACGAAAATTCCTCTATCTGGCCTTAAAGCCATAGTGTGGCAACAAGCCCAAAAGTCAAGCAATTAAGTGGCAACATGCCAAGGCAAAGGAAACAGAAAAATGCAACACTAGACTCCTATTTTGGGGGCATAGAGCGGAAAAGGACTGTGAGGTCAGAAGTCCTGCTCCAAAAGCCCCAGGGGAAAACATGAGCGGGTTGCAGGCCATAGAGGACCTTAAGAAGGACTTTAAAAATCAAATAAGAGAAGTGGAGGAAAAATTAGAAAGAGAAATGAGAAGGATGCAGGAAAAGTATGAAATGAGGGTCAACAGCCTGACTGAGGAAAACAACACCTTAAAAAATAGACTAGCTCAAATGGCAAAGGAGGCCCAAAAGGGCATTGAGGAGAAGAATGCCTTAAAAGTCGAATTTGCCAGATGGAAAAAGAATCTCAAAAGTTCACTGAGGAGATTCATTCCTTCAGAGTTAGACTGGAGCAAATGGAAGCTAGTGACTTTATGAGAAATCAAGATGCTGTTAAGCAGATCCAAACAAACGAAAGATTAGAAGGCAATGTGAAATATCTCATGGGAAAAACCACTGACCTGGAGAATAGATCCAGGAGAGACAATTTAAAAATTATTGGACTACCTGAAAGCCATGATCAAGGAAAGAACCTAGAAATCACCCTTCAAGAAATTCTCAAGGAAAACTGCCCTGATGTTTTAGATCCAGAGGACAAAATAGAGGTTGAAAGAATCCACAGATCACCTCCTGAAAAAGATCCCAAAAAGAAAACTCCCAGGAATATTATAGCCAGGTTCCAGAATCCCCAGATCAAGGAGAAAATACTACAAGCAGCCAGGAAGAAACAATTTCAATATTGTGGAAACACAATCAGAATAGCCCAGGACCTGGCAGCTTCTACACTGAGGGATCGAAGGGCATGGAATATGATATTCCAGAGGGCAAAAGAACTGGGAATGAACCAAGGGTCACCTACCCAGCAAAACTGAGTATTTTGTTTCAGGGGAAAATATGGTCATTCAGTGGAATAGAGGACTTTCAAGCATTCTTGAGGAAAAAACCAGAGTTGAATAGAAAATTTGACATCCAGATGCAAGAAGTAAGAGATGCCTGAGAAGGTAATCAGGGAAAAGAAATCAAAAGGAACTTATCAAAGTTGAACTATTTACATTCCTATATGGAAAAGCAATATCTGTGACTGATGATATCTTTCTCACTATGAAAATAATGGAAGAAGGGGGTGTGGTCATATGAATACATATGTGAATGTATGTGTATATGGTTACAGTTATATATGGATAGAGGGCATAGGTTGATTTTGTTGGGAAGGGAGAGTACTCAAGGGATGAAATTATGAGGTGAGAGAGGAAAGTGGCAAGAGGAGATGGGGAGAGACATGGTAGGGTAAACTATCTCATGTAGGGGAAGTGGGTGCAAAGGAGGGGAGAATAAGGAAGGCTAAAAAGGCAAAACCACATTCACATTGAATTTGGTTCAGGGAGAAAATGACATACATACTAAATGGGATATCTCAACCTGCAGCAGGATAGGGGGAAGGGGGATGAGAGGAGAGATGATGGATGGGAGGGCATCCTTGGGGTGAGGGGAGGTTGGAAGTACCCACTATAGAAGAGGGACAGGATCATGTAGGGAATGGACCAGGTGGGGGGTGGGATGAGTGGGAGGGAATTATAAGCAGCCTTGCACAATATATCTACTATGATAATGTTTTGCATAGCTAGACATGTACAACATATACTGAATTACTTATATCCCAAGAAGGAATGGGTGACAAGGGAGGAAGGAAATGGATCTGAAATTCAAGGTCGTAACATTAAATGTTTCAAATATATATATAAATACTATTATTAATACTCTTTTGCCTATAATTGGGAGATAAGATGTGCAGGCATTGGGACACAAAGATTCATCTTCCTCTCATGGAAAAGTCGATGGGGGTATGGGAGAAGGTATGGGAGAGAGCAGATTGGAGGAAGCGATATCTTGTGGGACTGCTATTCTGGGAGGTTGGGTAGGGGGATAATGGGGGGAAAATGATTGTAACTCAAAATCTGGCGGAAATGAATGATGTAAAACAGAAGTTAATAAAGTATTTGTTTAAAAAAAAAAAAAAGAGAAAGACTAAATGTCTGTTGATGATGATAATATAGGTTTGCACCCTTGACTGGATTCCCTGATTTCTGCTCCATCCCATCTCTAATTCAGTCTTTATGCAATTATTCAAAATATCCTTCCTAATTTATTATGTTATTGGTGTCACTTCCTTGCTCAAAATAATTTCAACAGTTCCTGTTGCTTTCAGAATTAAATATAAACCCTATGCTTTGAAATAAAAAAGATATATTGACTTTTACAATTTGTTTTCAACTTACTTTCAAAATATTATTTCAGACTATACCCTTCATGTCCTCTATGACTCACAGTATAGGAAGACTACTAATTTTCTCATCTTGACCTCTTTTCTCATACTTCCCTGAATTTGTCAAGTTCATCTCTCAAGTGTCACATACACAATTATGTATTAAACTATTCTTTATTCAATTTTCAGTTCAAAAGCCATACGTATGAAGCCTTTTCTCAAGTTTGTATTTAGAAATTATTTCTACTTCCATGATTTTCTGACTCCCATCTTGATCAAACCTAGGCAGCTAGGTGGGCCAGTAGATAGAGCACTGAAACTGGAGGCAGAAAGATCTTATTTTAAATCAATACTTAGCTACTTACTACCTGTGTAACCCTGGGTAAGTCCCTTAATCTCTTTTCCCATCAGTTTCCTTATCCATAAAATGGGAACAATAATAGACCCTACCTTCCAGGATTATTGTGAGGATCAAATGAGATAATATTTGTAAAGCACTTAGCACAGCACCTGACATATAGTCAGTACTATATAAATGTTCACCATTATGGTTATCATCATCATCCTCAATTTATTGTTCACATGCCTTATCTCTTTGCTACACTGTAAGGGCAAGAGCCATGTAATTCTTCATTCTACAGACTCAGTGGATAAATCCTTATTGAACTGCACAAAATATCCAGCATTGTTCAATGCTAAAAAAAAAAAAAACACCCTCAGCAAAAACAACAAATTCTATCCAGTTGTCATACATCTAAATCTTTCTATGATGCTATACTATTCCATGATGAATTTATATGAGAGGTACTTAGATTTTCACTTTTAATTGTGAAAAAGTCTTTATATTCCTGATGACTCCCACAGACTTGATTTATCCTAGATACATCTTTACTTAGAAAAAAAAAAACAAGTACTCAAGGAGAAAAATCTACCTACAGATGTACATCAAACACCATGAATGTTAGGACATGTAAAAACCACTATCTGCTTTATATGGTGAAGATTCCATCTATTATTAATATGAAAGAATCCATTCCATAACAGCAACAACAACAACAACAACAACAACAAAATACACAACAAAACTGAGTTCTTAAGTACCAATAATGGAAAGATCCTTTCAACTATCACAGGAATCAAAATATCTTGTGTTTGCTGAGTACACAGGTTTATCTATTCTTCACTTATTTTAATAAGTCCATTTTGCATGAATAATTACAAGGTATCATTTCCATTTAAGAGCTATAAAATACTTTTAATGGATTACTTTGTTGAAGACACAAATTTGTCCCATTTTGACATATTTGAGTTTCTCAGTACATGCATTAAAGTGTCCCATTTATCTTCCTTAATCAATTAACCTTGCACTTTTAAAATTTATTTGCATATTTTAAATGGATTATTAAATTTAGAAGAAATGTTGAACCCATTTTCTGGATTAAGAATACATCAAAATGACTGTATAAATTTGCTTCAAGGATGAGTTCTTATATAACCAAATGAATCAAACCCTTATAGTATTCTAGTATTCTATTTCAGCATTTCTGTGTGAATCAAGAATTCAACATAAGTGTGTCAGCAAAGAGAAAACAGATGATAGGAATGATGAAATTGTGCTTTCAATGCCACTGACTTTATGCCTTCCTCTTTTGGGTTTATAGGGTATATAAAGCTAACCCAGAGAGATATTTATTTAAAGGTGACAAGTAGATAGCTTTTTAATATAAAATTTCTTCATGTTGAAACACACAAAAATGATGGTAATTCCTTTTCCCTTTGAGTAAGGAAGACCAATATACCACTTCTAAGAGATAAAAGAATTTTTAAGTTTAACTTTTTACATTTTGTTTCAACCCAACCATACAAATAGGTCTTGGCACTTTTGTATCTTTGAATTTTAAACTATTCATCTACATCTTTTGATTTAAATCAAAAGATAAAGTTACTTTTCATATTTTTTTGTTTTTTATATCTTCAAAATTTCTCCCAATATATTTATTTAATCCTTCATGCCTCATAGAGAGATTTTATATGGAAAATATTATTTTAAATAGAGAAGGGGAAAAAAGCGCAACTGATAATTACATTAAACAATTGGGATTATAGGCAATGTACCACAGCTGTAGACCTCTTGTTTCCATAAAAAGGAGTGGGATGGGTATGTCTGCTCATATCTCTTCTTTGGGCATTGGTTATTCTATTTTAATCATTGCATAATCTTACAACTGTGGGGTAAGAGATCAATGGTAAACTCATAATTTCATCTATATGGTTAACTCCCTGAACTTGCAAAGTGGAAATTTCCTCCATTGATGTAAAGTAGCTATATGTCTATAACAGTTTTCTGTAGTACTGAAGAGCTACTGATGTGCCTATACTCAGACAAGCAATATAGACCAGAGGCAAGACTTTAATCCAACTATTTCCAACAGCAACTCTCTAACCAGAAATGTGTTGGTAAATGTCTAAAAACTGGATGTCTCCAAAATTTTTCTGATCACTTTCATGAGTCTAGACAATTAATACAAATAAATCATGCCCCAATTTGACATGTTTGCCAATCATTCTCTCTCAAACTCATTTAGGTTGTTTTCCATATAACCTTTGCCTCTGTACATTTTAATGTGCTTAACCCTGAAACTAGAATCTTGATAAACTATCGAGAAATGTAGCACATTTAACTGGTGCTAAGGAAGCATATAATATACATCATACAGTATTTGTTTCTTCTTAATGCTAGGACAGTTTTAGTTTTATAAGATCCATTAGTGCTTGTTCCTCAACAGTAAATCAGAGCAGTATATTGGATGTATGTTACCAAGAAAACACACAACAGAGTGATGGCAATAT
Source organism: Gymnobelideus leadbeateri (assembly GCA_011680675.1). Taxonomy (NCBI): domain Eukaryota; kingdom Metazoa; phylum Chordata; class Mammalia; order Diprotodontia; family Petauridae; genus Gymnobelideus; species Gymnobelideus leadbeateri. The sequence goes on along the minus strand of WOXC01005279.1, from coordinate 247,497 downwards.
CTTCTACTTCAAAATTACCTTTGTGACCCCATGCATAATTTCTGGATCATATAAATGTATTTATATATATATATGTATATATATATATATACATATATATGTGTGTGTGTGAGTATATATGTATATATATGTACATATATACACACACATATAGAATTATATACATACTTTTGTGTCTTTGCATATGGCATGTCATTGCCCAAGTACTCTGTTTGATTTATTTTTTTTTTAAGCAATTGGGGTTAAGTAACTTGCTCAAGGTTACACAGCTAGTCATTATTTATGTGTGGGTGCTCATTTTCTGAGGCCGGATTTGATATCGGGTCATCCCAACTCCGAGGCCAGCACTCTTACTCACTGCACCACCTAGCCTCCCCTTTAGGGCAATTGGGGTTAAGTAACTTGCCCAAGGTTACAAGGCTAGGTTTTTTGTTTGTGTGGATTAAGTGTCTGAGGCCGGCTCCGAACTCAGGTCCTTCAGACTCCAGGGCCGGCGCTCTATTCACTGCGCCACCTAGCCACCCCTAGTCTGTTTGATTTAGTAGATATCCACCTCACATCTACTAGTGTATAACAAAAAGTATGATGTACATGTGTCCTCTATATGTTCATTCCATAAAGAAATACATCTTTGGGGTGGAGCCAAGATAGCGGAGTAGAAACAGGGCGTCCAAGCCACTCTCCCCACAGATCACCTCCAAACTATGTAAAAGGGGACTCTGAACAAATTCTGGAGCCCCAGCATCCACAGAACAAAACAGAAAAGCTAACCTCCCGCTGAGGACAGCCCAGAAGCCCTGCAGGAAGAACCAGTGCAGCACTCTGGGAGCTGGCTGCGCAGCGCAAGGAGGCAGTCTGCGGGGAGTCAAGCACAGGTCTGCCTGAGTCGCGGTTTTAGCCCCAGGGCATCTGGGCCAGCAGCCAGGTGGAGGGACCTCAAGAAGGGTGTATGGTCATATGAATACATATGTGAATGTGTGTATATATGTTTACAGTTATACATGGAGAGAGGGCATAGGTTGAATTTGTTGGGAAGGGAGGATACTCAAGGGGTGAAATTATGAGGTGAGAGATGAAAGTGGCAAGAGGAGATGGGAAGAGACAGGGTAGGCTAAACTATCTCATGTAGAAGAAGCAAGGGGAAGTGGCTGCAAGGGAGGGGAAGAATAGGAAGGCCAAAAGGCAAAACCACATTCTCATTGAATTTGGTTCAGGGAGAGAATGACATACATACTAAATGGGATACCTCAACCTGCAGCAGAATAGGGGGAAGGGGGACAGGAGGAGGGATGATGGATGGGAGGCATTCCTGGGGGGAGGGGAGGTTGGAAGTACCCACTAGAGAAGAGGGACAGGATCAAGTAAGGAATGGACCAGGTGAAGGGTGGGGTGAGTGGGAGGGAATTATAAGCAGCCTTGTACAAGATATCTACTATAGTAATGTTTTGCATAGCTAGACATGAACAACATATACTGAATTACTTATCTTTCCAGAGGGAATGTGTGACAAGGGAGCAAGGGAATGGACCTGAAAGTTGAGTTCTTAAAATTAAATGTTTCAAATATATATAAATACTATTATTAATACTCCTTTGCTTGTAAGAGGGAGACAAGATGTGCAGGCCTTGGGACACAGAGATTCACCTTCCTCTAATGGAAAAGTCGAAGGGGGTATGGGAGAAGATATGGGAGAGAGCATATTGGAGGAATCGATATCTTGTGGGACTGCTATTCTGGGGTGGTGGGTAGGGGAAAAAACGGGGGGGGGAATAATTGTAACTCAAAATCTGGCAGAAATGAATGATGTAAAACAGAAGTTAATAAAACATTTGTTTAAATAAAAAAAAAAGAAATACATCTTTGATCACACTCTAGTTATGCCAATAGACTTCAGGTTTTTGTCAGATGAAAAGAAACAGCTCAGAGAGCCTGTGATCTGACACAAAGTAGGGTACAATCCAGTACATGCAGAAAAGGAAAAGGAATCAAGAAAGAGTATAATGCATTTTCTAAATAATATGATAATCCTCCCTTTGAAGAGGAAACCACAATTAAATTAAATTTGATTTTTATAATATTTCAGGAAATGTAAGTTTGCCTTGCAATGAAAGCTTATAATATAAAAATATATTTCTAATATTTTTGAAACATTATTTTCAGAGTTGAAACCATTGTTTTGGAATAATATTTGCTTCTGAAATTGGGAAGAGCCAGTTAAATGTATCACTGAGTATGAAAAATTGGTCAGTTTCTTGGTTACTTTTTGTTCATAAAAGCTGAATGGGAAATAAATAGACCTTAGATAATGCTTAATTTGGTCAAAGGCCTTCAAGTGAAAATAAAACTTGTCGTTTGGTCATCCCTACCAGCATTTTGTGGAGGAAACCAGGACACTAATTTCAGATACCACAACTGAGAAACAAAGTGATGCTGATTTAACTGTTGATACAATAAATGAATAATGCTACTCTAGACATTTTGTTGTGCTTATCTACAGTTATGTCCCTTTATCATCAACATTTGGATGAACAATTTTATGTTTTTGGAGGCAGTTAGGTGGCACAGTGAATAGGATGAGACCTGGAGTCAGGAAGAACGGAGTTCACATCTGTCAGACACATACTAGACACGTACTATTGACCCTGAGCAAGTTATTTAAACTCTGTCTTTTTAAGTTTCCTCATTGGTAAAATGGGGAAGATAATAAATTGAGCTGGGGTAGATAGGAGTGAGAATATAGGAGATACTATAGAGAAACAGGATCTTTGTCTAAATAGGTTCCATTATTAGTTATTGGAAAACAGGAAGCAAAAAAGTAGGATTTGCTAGCCATATTCCTGGAAGAGTTCCAAGTTGAGAGAAACTTAAAGAATAAAATACATCTAAGTTTCTAATTGGAATGCTAGTATAAACATGCATTTGCTGAACTTGTCTCCAAGGTTGATTACTGGTCCCTTAATTTCATCAGGTGAGGCTCAGAGGTTATATGGGGCAATCAAATGCCTATCAGTAGAAGGAAGCCTCTGCAGATGCGGCATCCTGTGTGCTTTCTTCTTAATTCATTTGTGAAGTTGAGTGTAGGGGTATTTCAATACAGTAGTCTAAATGGGCTGTTATGGTTGATTAGGATTTTAAATCATCCCAATTAGCTGCTAGCATGGCAGAAAGCATCAAATCAGAAATATCATGATTCTAAGAATTTTTACTTTAATTTCTAATAGAAAAAAACTGAATTTCATTAACTATACAATTTCAAGTTCATGTTTTGACATGCTAGTAAGTATCCATTTCTTTTTATTATTGCTATAGACATACACATATGCAAAAATGAAGAGATGTGCACAATCACAAAAAAGCTGCCTGCATACTAGGATACAATGCTTGTTAAGCCCATGAACCAACACCTATTGGCAACAACCCTAATGCCATCTCCTATGTTAAGCTATGCCAAAAATTCATTATTAAAGGAACTTTTAGAGAAAACTAAGCCACATGGTCAATTTAGTACTGGACTTGGAGTCAGGAAACATAGTTTGGGCTTGGAATTGGGTGATTTATTCCTGAAAGTGGAAAAAACAAAGTCTACTTGCTGACTCTCACCCACCAAGTAAGATGTCCTAATTGCACTTTCTAATGAAACAAATATCCATTTGTACAAAGGAATGACTTTATTTTTCCATAAATGCAGATGTGATAGCAACACCTTTTAATTAAGATTCTGTCAAAGACAACATTTTAAAGTCATTTGGGTCCTGACATGGACCATGAATAAAATGAAAGAGTTGAAATGTGGGAAATTATTGGGGGGTGGGGAAATACATAGAGTTCATTCCAGATATGGAATGCAGTCTGAACAGTGATGTGGAAAGACTAGGTCAAGATGAGAATTGGAGAGGAGGAGACATCTAGCATTTCTAGATTATGAAGGGGAATAATGTGAAATAATCCTTGAAAGGTATCAGAGCCCTATTGGGGAGGACTTTGAAAACCAGGATGTTTTGTCACTCAAAATCTTGTGGAAATGAAAGATGCAAACTAAAAAATAAAAAAAAAATGAATTAAAAAATAATCCAGGATGTCAAGGTTAAACTTTACTAAGTAACCATTTGGAAAGGTGAATGTGATATTTTATTCAATACTGGGTACTATGCAGTGTTCTTGTTAATGGTAAATTTATTCCCAAATATTTTTTTATCCTCCTTTTAGTTTAACAGTGATCCAATAGTTAACTTACTACCATTTTGCACTAGATCTGATAACTTTATCGATGTGGATACTACCTCTAACATTACAGTTTGAATCATATCCATGATTTTTCACTTGATAAATTTTATTCCTATCTTCGTACAATTTCACCAAAAGGAAGTCCATTCAATGTGTTAGGGTCCTTTTACTATAGTATATTTTTATCCATTTATGTGGTGGCTCATCACAGAGTAGTAGTCTGAATTTAGTACTCTTAGAGTCATGGAACTTGCAACATGACTACAGGAAAGTATTTTAATTTTTTTTTCTTTTTTAAGTTAATGTCCTTTTGGCTTCATTTTTTTCATCTATAAAATAGGTATAAAATTATTTGCTTGACCAACCTCCTCTTTTACTGTTAAGATAAAATGAAAAAATTTCACTAAATATATGTAACTATAAAATACAAAGGGTATAGTAATACTCTAATATAAAATATTGTTCTTGTTAGAGTTTACAAGCTAATTTCTTGAACTGAAAAATAAATCACTCCAAAAGCAATCTTTGTATTTCCACATAATGCAGAGCAATCTATAGTACTGACAAAAGGCAAATTGTAAAAGCAGCATAGTTCCAAACAAAATCATTTGACAAAAACTTTACAAATCATAGCAGATTAAAATAACCAATATACTTTGTCATTGTACTGAATTTAGTAACAAGGGAGAATAAGTACTTACTAGCTGATTGATAACCTAATTTCCTATTTCCTTTTTGCTTGTTGGATTTTGATATAAGTATAGGCTCACTTTGTCATAAAGAAATGGGAATATAATCACATCCTAATTATATAGCTTTGGGTAATTTATACCATTCATTTATCTGTTATGAAGTTATTGGATGTTAATAATCCAATTCTCTTCAGTGACCTGATTGATAAATTTATGTTTCTAATATCCTCTGGTTTATTCTTTGAATGCCTACTTATTGCACAAATCTACCAAATGTTCTGTAATTTTTTCCCTTTCTCTTTCCTTTGAAAGTCATAAAATCACTTATGGTAATCACCTATTTCTTTTTCAAACTTGCCTACATTTCTAATAATTATGACTAGAAATAAAGGATCGCCAATATTAGCTTAGTCATCATTTATCATATATAAGGAATTTTGCGTCAGAAAATCAAATTTAAATGAGTCTGTACAAATCTGAAAAAATAAATATTTTCATTTTCCGTGATAGGAAATTAAATGCCATTAAATGTTATTCAAAGGAAAATGAAAACTATGACCATGGAAACCTACTTCTTGAAATGGGGAAAAGAAAACATAGAATTAACACTAAAGATTCCTACCCACTGGGTGAAATCTTATTGCCTGTTATTTCCTCCTCTTAGAAAATGTCAGCAGTCACAAATCAGGTTAGGGTTTAGATAACTATGTGTTAAATTATATTTATGTCCTTGTAAAGCTGTGCGACATTGTTACCTCCTGTAAGAAATCTTGAAACCACATGTTATTACAGCTAACTGCCAGTTTTTACTTCAAAAATTTTGTCTGGGTGCATCTGAAATTTTAAGAAATGACCTTTTCAGAAGTATATTTTCAGAAAATCATTTTCAAGATGTTTATTTGCATATGTCATTATTGGCTTATACCTTCCCTAGATAATTTTGAAAATGTTACCCTGCTCCAAATGTTTCTTGGATGCTTAGAATATTTGTACCCTCATTTAGGAAATTTAAACATTTGGGAACTTCCTTTTCCCTATATAAAGTGCAACATTATCTCTCCCATACTCCAATTAAGGTTAGAAGTATTCTCTGGACTTCCAAGGCACTCCAGCCCACACCACTTCCAAACAATGTAAAAGTTGGACTCTGAACAATTTCTGGCACTCCAGCTCCCACAGAATGAAACAGAGAAGCTAACCCCCTGCTGAGGACAGCTGAGCAGCATGCCAGGGAACAGCCAGCCCAGCACTCTTGGATCTGCCAGTGCAGCACTCTGGGAGGGGAGCCCCGGCCCACATGAATTGTGGTTTTAGCCCCAGGGAAGCCAGACCAGCAGCAGGATGGAGGGACCCCAGAACACCAGCAGCTGTGGTGATTCCAGAATTAGCAACAAAGATATGCCTAGGACAAAGTAAGAGGTTAGTGCCCTATGGACTTTGGGACCAGTATCTGGGGAACATGTCAACTTCTTCCCCTGGGGGAGAGAAGCAATGGAGGAAACAGGGCACAGGCGCCATTTTGCAGCTTCAGTGGCAGCTTCAGCTCCTGGCCTAGAAACTGTAGGGGGATGCAGCATTCAGTCTTGGGTGGGGGGAATTATTTTGCTTTAATCTCCCTGGATCTGGATTGTGTTCTGGGATGTAGGTCTTGGGGTGGGTATCCAGCTAGCCAGAGTGTGTGGAGGCTTCACAGAGGTCACCTCTGGAAGTTGTGAAAAGCCCAATGTTTGGGACCAAATTTCCCCTGTCTGGTGGAAGAGTCCTACTGTGGCAACAAGCCCAAAAGTCAAGTAATTAAGTAGCAGCATGCCTAGTCAAAGGAAACAAAATAAAAAGAAAAATTCAACATTAGACTCCTATTTGGGGGGGAAAGAGGATAGAAGTAATGGAACAGGAGGAGGAGTGTGAGGTCAGAAATCATGCACTAAAAGCCCCAAATGAAAATAGAAGCAGGTTACAGGGCATAGAGGACCTTAGGAAGGATTTCAAAAACCAAATAAGAGAAGTGGAGGAAAAATTGGGAAGAGAAATGAGAAGGATGTAGGAAAATTATGAAATGAGAGTCAACAGCCTGACTGAGGAAAATGACACATTAAAAATAGACTAACTCAAATGGCAAAGGAGGAACAAAAGGGCAATGAGGAGAAGAATGCCTTAAAAAGCAGAATTTGCAGATGCAAAAAGAATATCAAAAGCACACTGAGGAGATTCATTCCTTCAGAGTTAGACTAGAGCAAATGGAAGCTAGTGAATTTAAGAGAAATCAAGATGCTGCGAAACAGATACAAACAAATGAAAGAATAGAACGCAATGTGAAATATCTCATGGGAAAAATCACTGACCTAGAAAATAGATCCAGGAGAGATAATTTAAAAATTATTGGGCTACCTGAAGGCCATGATCAAAGGAAGAACCTTGAAATCACCCTTCAAGAAATTCTCAACGAAAATTGCCCTGATGTTTTAAACTGAGAGGGAGAAATAGACATTAAAAGAATCCGGAGATCAGCTCCTGAAAAAGATCCCAAAAAGAAAACTCCTAGGAATATTATAGCCAGGTTCCAGAATTCCCAGATCAAGCAGAAAATACTACAAGCAGACAGGAAGAAACAATTTCAATATTGTGGAAACACGATCAGAATAGCACAGGATCAGTTGGGCAGAGCCAAGATGGTGGAGTAGAAACAGCTGGTCCAAGCCACTCTGCCCCCAGATTCCCCCCAAACTATGTAAAAGGGGACTCTGAACAAGTTCTGGAGCCCCAGCACCCAAAGAATAACACAGAGAAGCTAACCTCCTGCTGAGGACAGCACAGCAGCCCTGCAGGAAAGACCAGCACAGCGGTCTGGGACCTGGCAGCTTGCAGAGTGCAGAGCGTGGGGAGCTGAGCCGAGCCCAGGTACAAGTGAGCCAAGGTTTTAGCGCCAGGGCGGCAGGGCCAGCAGCCTGCTGGAGGAAACCCAGAACACCAGGAGCTGTGGTGACTCCAGAATTATCAACATAGACTTGCCTAGGACAAAGTAAGAGGTTAGTGTCCTATGGACTTTGGGAACGGAATTTGGGGAACGCATTGGCTCCCTCCCCGGGGGGCTAGAAGCCGTTGAGGAGACATGCCATTTTGTAGTTGTCAGAGGCAGCTCCAGCTCCCGGCCTGTAAATTGTAGGGAGATCCAGTGATCAGTCTTGGGGGGTAATCACTCTTGCTTTAACCACCCTGGATATGGATTGTGATCTAGGGTGGAAGTAGTGGGTGGGTTTACAGCTTGCCAGAAACGGAAGTTGCCCCCACACACACGTTCAGGACAAAAATTCCTCTATCTGGCCTTAAAGCCATAGTGTGGCAACAAGCCCAAAAGTCAAGCAATTAAGTGGCAACATGCCAAGGCAAAGGAAACAGAAAAATGCAACCCTAGACTCCTATTTTGGGGGCATAGAGCAGGAAAAGGACTGTGAGGTCAGAAGTCCTGCTCCAAAAGCCCCATGGAAAAACATGGGTTGCAGACCATAGAGGACCTTAAGAAGGACTTTAAAAACCAAATAAGAGAGGTGGAGGAAAAATTGGAAAGAGAAATGAGAAGGATGCAGGAAAAGTATGAAATGAGGGTCAACAGCCTGACTGAGGAAAACAATACCTTAAAAATAGACTAACTCAAATGGCAAAGGAGGCCCAAAAGGGCAATGAGGAGAAGAATGCCTTAAAAAGTCGAATTTGCCAGATGGAAAAAGAATCTCAAAAGTTCACTGAGGAGATTCATTCCTTCAGAGTTAGACTGGAGCAAATGGAAGCTAATGACTTTATGAGAAATCAAGATGCTGTTAAGCAGATCCAAACAAATGAAAGATTAGAAGGCAATGTGTAATATCTCATGGGAAAAAACACTGACCTGGAAAATAGATCCAGGAGAGACAATTTAAAAATTATTGGACTACCTGAAAGCCATGATTAAAGAAAGAACCTAGAAATCACACTTCAAGAAATTCTCAAGGAAAACTGCCCTGATGTTTTAGATCCAGAGGGCCAAACAGAGGTTGAAAGAATCCACCGATCACCTCCTGAAAAAGATCCCAAAAAGAAAACTCCCAGGAATATTATAGCCAGGTTCCAGAATTCCCAGATCAAGGAGAAAATACTACAAGCAGCCAGGAAGAAACAATTCCAATATTGTGGAAACACAATCAGAATAGCCCAGGACCTGGCAGCTTCTACACTGAGGGATCAAAGTGCATGGAATATGATATTCCAGAGGGCAAAAGAACTAGGAATGAATCCAAGGGTCACCTACCCAGCAAAACTGAGTATTTTGTTTCAGGGGAAAATATGGTCATTCAGGGGAATAGAGGACTTTCAAGCATTCTTGAGGAAAAAACCAGAGTTGAATAGAAAATTTGACATCCAGACACAAGAAGTAAGAGATGCCTGAGAAGGTAATCAGGGAAAAGAAATCAAAAGGAACTTATCAAAGTTGAACTATTTACATTCCTATATGGTAAAGCAATAACTGTGACTGATGATATCTTTCTCACTATGAAAATAATGGAAGAAGGGGGTGTGGTCATATGAATACATGTGTGGATGTGTGTGTATATGGTTACAGTTATATATGGATAGAGGGCATAGGTTGAATTTGTTGGGAAGGGAGAATACTCAAGGGATGAAATTTTGAGGTGAAAGAGGAAAGTGGCAAGAAGAGATGGGGAGAGACAGGGTAGGGTAAACTATCCCATGTAGAAGAAGCAAGGGGAAGTGGTTGCAAGGGAGGGGGAGAATAGGAAGGCTAAAAAGGTAAAACCACATTCACATTGAATTTGGTTCAGGGATAGAATGACATACATACTAAATGGGATACCTCAACCTGCAGCAGGATAGGGGGAAGGGGTATGAGAGGAGGGATGATGGATGGGAGGGCATCCTTGGGGGGAGGGTAGGTTGGAAGTACCCACTATAGAAGACGGACGGGATCATGTAGGGAATGGACCAGGTAGGGGATGGGATGAGTGGGAGGGAATTATAAGCAGCCTTGTACAATATATCTACTATGATAATGTTTTGCATAGCTAGACATGTACAACATGGGGGGAAAATGATTGTAACTCAAAATGTGGTGGAAATGAATGATGTAAAACAGAAGTTAATAAAGCATTTGTTTAAAAAAAAGAATAGCACAGGATCTGGCAGCTTCTACACTGGGGGATCAAAGGGCATGGAAAATGATATTCCAGAGGGCAAAGGACCTGGGATTAAAACCAAGAATCACCTACCCAGCAAAGCTGCGTATCTTGTTTCAGGGGAAAATATGGTCATTCAGTGGAATAGAGGACTTTCAAGCATTCTTGAGCAAAAAACCAGAGTTGAATAGAAAATTTAACATTCAGACAAAAGAAGTAAGAGATGCTTGAGAAGGTAATCAGGGAAAAGAAATCAAAAGGAACTTATCAAAGTTGAACTATTTACATTCCTACATGGACAAACAGTAATTGTGACTGATGAAACCTTTCACAGTATGGAAATAATTGAAGAAGGATATATGGGCATATGAATACATATGTCAATATGTGTATTTATGTTTACAGGTATACCTGGATAGAGGGCACAGTTCTAATTTTGTGGGAAGAGATGATACTTAAGGGGTAAAGTTAAGAGGTGAGGGAGGAATGTGGCAAGAGTTGATGGGGAGAGACAGGGTAGGGTAATCTCTCTCATGTAGAAGAGGTAAGGGGAAGTGGTTTCAGGGGTGGGGAAGAAAATGGAGGCAAAAAAGGCGAAACCATATTCTCATTGAATTTGGCTAAGAGAGAGAATGACATACATACTAAATGGCATATCTCACCATGCAGGAGGGTAGGGGGAAGGGGGGATGAGAGGGGGGATAATGGAGGGGGGCGGGCATTCTGGAGGGGCGGGAGGTTGGAAATACCCACTTTCAAAGAGGGATGGGATCAAAGTAAGGAATGGACCAGGTGGGGGGTGGAATGGGAGGGAGGGAAATTTAAGTAGTCTTTTCAATATATCTACTATGGTAATGTTTTGCTTAGCTATATATGTACAACACATACTGAATTGCTTATCTTCCCAAAGGGAGTGGGTGACAAGGCAGAAAGGGAATGGACCTGAAATTTGAAGTTTTAAAAGTAAATGTTTAAAATATATATATAAATACTATTAATAATACTATTTTGCATATAATTGAGAGATAAGATGTACAGGCATCGGGGCACAGAGATTCACCTTGCCCCAGTGGTAAAGTTGAAGGGGATATGGAAGAGAGCAGATTGGATGAGGGTATATCTTGTGGGACTGCTATTCTGGGGTGGTGGGTAAGGGAAAAATGGGGAAAATTGTAACTCAAAATCTGGCAGAAATGAATGATGTAAACCAGAAGTTAATAAAGTATTTGTTTAATTGAAAAAATATTTTAAAAAATCATATGATTAAAAGCGTCTATTTAAAAAAGAGAAGTGTTCTCTGTCATTATGTGTTATATGTTAGAGTTATGTCAATACCTAAATTAAAGAACTGAGCTAATTATCAGGTCAAAAACTATTTTCATTTGAAATATCTATATAACTCCCATAAAATTGTCTTTTGGGTGTGACTTCTCTGGGGATTTACATCAATTTTCTATTTCACTTGGTGTGTATAAATATCAAATGCAATGATGTTTTATTGCCATAAATAAATAATTATGTGGAAATAATATATGATTATTTTTAATTTCCATCCCCTCTCTGCCTTCTCCCAGAAGGCATAGTTATTAAATAACAGACTTAAACTAATTTGGTGGTGAAGTGTTATTTCTAGAAGCAAGAGACCAAGGTTCAAATCCTTCCCCAGACACACTATGTCCTCAGGCAAGTCAACAAACCTCCATGCCCCTAAGGATCCTCATCTTTAAAATGGTCAGGAGGTATAGACAACTTGGGCTATAGGACCCCTTTCATTTCTGACTTTATGATCCTATGAATTACCTTAAGCTTTCTATAAAATAAAACTTCAAATTAATAATTATGAGGGTAAAGCATTTAATAATTCCTTCTACATATTAAATATATGAATACAAAATTGTCTTAAAATGAAGAATAATTGTATAATTGATTTTTTGGGTTAAGGTTGGAAATTTATTTTAAAACTGTTTTGAATAATTTTGTTTTAAATTGTTTTTAACAGTTTTTTCCCAATCAGCAGTAACAGTACTGATATTATATCATTGTTTCCTCTCAAAGAAAGCCTGCTCCAGGAAACAGGGAAAATATAACTCAAAATTACCACTTAATATGCCTAACCATTGAAGGAAATTAATTCCTATTATTTCCTCCTCAGAAAATATGAGCAACTGCAAATCAGATTAGGGTTTAAGAAAATAAACATTTACTATCAAGGTACATACCTAGCATTTACAAATCAGCCCTCAGGAATCTCCATGGGCTGGAATTTGACTCACACAGTGATGGCTAGGAAGGCAGTAGAACTTCAAGACATAAATGACCATAGCTTCTCCTCATATAAATAAATAAATCATTGGGGAAAGCAGCAAAATCATCAGTTGTAGGAAAATAGCAATTGAAAGAACACACCACAAGGTGCTCATTCATATGGGGTAGAAGGAGGACATGAAAAATGACAACTTAACTCACTACTCTTCACACATGCAGTACTGTTCCCTGGCTTCCCCCTTTGCCTTGCCTTGTTCTGTTTAATGGTCCACATGGGCTACTCCCACTCACAACAGTGTTCTGTTAGCTTATTTTAGTTTGCCTTTGAGGTTGTTGTAGTTGTTGTTCTTGTTTGTTTATTTGATTTTTGGTATAGTCATTAGCAATTAAACCCTTTACAAAGTTTGGGGTGGGGTGAGGTGGGGAGAGATAATCATTTTCCAAAGAAGTGTTGAGGTCCAGGAAACAGACCATCCCACTTATTTAAAGCAGCCCAAGAAGATATGGGGAATCTAATAGAGAGATTGAAACAAGACTTGTCAAAGTTTCTCCTCAAGAAAATGGACGTCCTCTTATAATTCTCTCTCCACAAATCTACATGATTAGTATAGTCATTACACATATAACAATGGGTTTGGATATTATAGGTATCAACTTCACAGTATGTATGTCATTCCTCCTTTGGATAATTGTGATGAGAGTAAGATTCACACACTCCCCCTCCTCCCCTTTCCCTCCAATATAACATCTCTTTAAGCACTTTTATGTCAGATAATTTACTCCATTCTATCTCTCCCTTTTCTCTTCTCCCCAGTGCATTCTTATTAATCAACCCTTAATATTTTTTTAGTTAATCATCCCATTATATTCAACTTATACCTCTGCCTTCTGTCCATATATATATATATATATATATATATATATATATATATATATATATATTATATATTATATATATATACACACACACACATATGTATATCTATACCTCTGCCTTCTGTCTATATATATATATGTGTGTGTGTGTGTGTGTGTGTGTGTGTGTGTGTGTGTGTGCATGTGTGTGTGTTTATATATATATATTCCTTCTTACTGCCTAGTAATGAAAAAAGATTTTAGGAGTTACAAGTATCAATTTCTAATGTAGGAATATAAACAATTTAATCTTATTAAATACCCTCTCATTGCTCCTTCTTGTCTACCCTTATGTACTTCTTTTAAATCTTGAATTTGAAAGTCAAACCCTTTATTCAGCTCTGGTCTTTTCATCAGAAATTCCTGAAAGTCCTTCACCTCACCAAATTTCCAATTTTTCCGCTGAAAGACTACATTCAATTTTGCTGGGTAAGCATCTCCTGGACTCAACTCCCTGCCCTCCAGAACACTGTATCCAAGTCCTCTGCTCCTTCAATGCAAAAAACTGCCAAATCAAATGTCATCCTGTCTATGGTTCCACAGCACCTGGATTTCCTCTTTCTGGCTACCCAAAATACTGTCTCCTTTACCTGGGAGGTCAAGAATTTGGATATAATATTATTGTATGTTTTCTTTTTAGGATATCTTTCAGGAGGTAATCAGTGGATTCTTTCCTTTTTCATTTTAGCCTGTGATTCTAGAATATCAGGGCAAGTTTCCCAGAAAAATTTCTTGAAAGATTATATCTGGATTCTTTTCTTGATCATGGCTTTCAGCTAGTCCATTTTCTTAAATTATCTCTCCTAGATCTATTTCTCAGGTCAGATGGTTTTCCACTGAGACTTTTTACATTTTCTTCTATTTTATTTTTCATTCGTTTGATTTCATTTTATTGTTTGTTTCTTGATGCCTCACAAATATATTAGCTTTCATTTGCCCAATTTTAATTTTGAAGAAGTTGTTTTCTGTAGTGGATTAATTTTTACCTCATTTTCCATTTGGGTAATTATACTTTTTAAGGAGTTCTTCCCTTCACTGGATTTTTGTGCCCCTTTTACCATTTGGCAGTTTCTGATTTTTAAGGTGTTTTCTTTGTCATTATTTTGTGATTCCTCTACCAAACTGTTAACTCTTTTTTCATGATTTTCTTGCATCACTCTTACTTCCCTTTCTCATTTTCTTATACCTCTATTATTTTATTATTACAAATCCTTTCTGAGTTCTTCCATGACCAGAAGCCAATTCATATTTTTTTTTTCTTTGAGGCTTTGGATGTAGGAATTTTGCTGAGGTTGTGTTTTGATCTTCCCTGTCACCATTAGAACTTTCTATAGTTGGTATTTTTCCTGTTGTTTGCTCTTTTTTCCAGAATATTCCTTTACTTTTAATTCTATGCTAATGTGGGACTTTGCTTCCGGCAGGGAGGGGAAACTATTTCAAGCTTCAGGTTTTTTGTGCAGCTAATTTCAGAGGCAATTCTGAAATTCTGGGCACCTAAGTTTTTGATTTTTCCAAGACGGTATGATCTAGGTGCAGGGATGGGGAACCCATCGCCTCAAGGCCACATGTGATCCTCTAGGTCCTCAATTGTAGCCCTTCTACTGAATCCAATCTTCATAGCACAAATCCCCTGAATAAACCCCTGAGACGCAGGACTACAAGCCAGATCCAAGTATAGATAATGTAAAATATTCCAGTTTCTGGTGGTAGCAAAGGGACTTCTGTAATCTTCTGACCAGTTGTCTGACCTCCTACTATCTGGTGTGAGAGGTTGAGAAATTGCCACTGGCACCAATGCTTCAGTCATCCCCAAAGCCTGTTCCCAGTTTGTTGGAGCCAAGTTTGCACTGGTAGAGCCACAGTCAACTTGGCTCCATTCTCACCCTCATGCAATAGATGTCTCCTGCAAACCTTCTAAGATGTCTTTGGCTGGAAAATTATTTTATTTCATCTTTTTTCCCTTTAGGAGCATAGGGTCTGCCACTCTAGAATTTGTTTTGAGTTATTTCTTAAAGGTGTTTTGGAGGGGTCTCAAAAAGATCTCAGGAGAGTCACTGACTTTTTTCTACCATCTTGGATTCATGTTGGAAACCAGTAATTTATAGGTGGAAGAGATTTGGCATATTAGATAATAATAGGTTAACAGAAAGGAAAAGTTGTATAAGATAGAGGCCCTTTGATAGACTATTGGGGGAATGATAGAATAGCACCCATCTCCCTATCTTTCAATTATTTGTACATACACACATTGGGACTTCTAGGTTTGCAGAGCCCCCACTTTTAAAAACTAGAACATAAGTCTACTTATCTATTACCAAGAATAATAATTATTGGAGTGTGATTGTATATTAACAAACACCCTAGATCACCCAGGATGATGTACTAGCACAGATTCTTTGATCTGCTTTTCTAAAGGAAAGACAACTTTAAAGAGGTAAATAATCTTACTTTAATTATATATAAGTGGAAAGAAGTGAGTATTCAAGAAAAAAATCCAGTAGGCAGGGCTCCAACTGTCTAAACAAAGTAATACAACCACCTACATACACCACCAGAGCAGAAGAACACCAACATCTGAGTAGTCAGGGGGCTTTTAAAAAATAGCTACTCAAAGTCCCATCTAGGGAATCAAAAGGTCTTTCTCATAAGCAAAACACCAAATATAAAATACCAACCTCCCAATATATATGATTTTCAATTAATAGGCTCAGAGGCAGAAGGCACCACACCCCTTGTGACTCAGTGCCTAATTAACTTTGTACCAAAGAGTACCTTCCTACAAGAAAGACTACCTCTAAACAAATTCCCCCCACAATGGGCTCTATGTAACTCAGGATGTATCACAGCTATGAAAGCAGCAAGACATGTGTGATTGAAATATACATGTACATTTAGACCTTGTAACATGGCTCCTGTTCCAATGGAAAAAGAGGTCATATTTGGTCACATAAGCATATTAATGGGCACAGAAGATCATCCTATTCCATTAATATAACAGAATGCCAAATGCAGATACATGTGTTTGTGCCATGGTGAAATAACACTGAATACTCACAAGACTGCTAAAAATAGTATGGTAACCATGACCAATAATTTAATCACATCTGAGTAAATCAAGGTAAAATGTATCTTTAAAATGATTTGGAAAATCCAAGAGTAAATAATGTAAAAATAAACATTATCAAACTACTTAAAATATACATAAAATGCCCGGCTATCAGTTTACCAATTCACATACAAATACAAATGCAAAACACACTTCAGAGCAATAAGTACTTAAAGTAAATTTCAATGGTTACGATTGGTCCCCACTATTACAAATGATGTCACCAGCTAAGAAAATTTATAAATTTAGTGAAATATATACTAACTATGTGATATTGGGTATAAGAAAAAGTAATAATGAATTTCAGCTAGAGTAACAAAAGATGTAAAATACCAAGTGAAATAATGGAGACAATATAAATAAAAGTACATTAGGAATTTCACATGTCACATTATACTACAGAGTAGTAGTAATCAAAACTACTTTGTTATTTAAAATATAGAAGATCTGTGTAACATTAGATAAATAAGAATAAAAAACCATTGAACTTAATAACCTCATGTTCTTATTAATAAAAAAGGATATACACTTCTTAGAGAAAGAATATCAATTTGCTAATAATACCCAGGAAAGCTGAAATTTAATTTGACTCACCTACTCTCCATAAACTGTTTGAGGCAGCATCATATATAATATACAAAAATAAACCCCCAATAGAGAGTAAAATCTATCAAAGATAATATCATTTATAGGTGATACAATTGATTGAGTGCCAGGACTAGAGTAAAGAAAGACTCATTTTCCAGAGTTAAAACAAGCTTCAGACACTTCCTATCTGTGTGACTCTAAAAAAGTCACTTCACAATGTTTGTATCAATTCTTCATCTATAAAATGACCAGAAAAAAGAAAAGGCAAACCAGTTCAATATCTTTGCCAAGAAAATCCTCAATGAGGTCACAAAGAGTGACACATGGCAGGGCAGAGTAAAGACAGCAGAATAGAAACAGGACTTCTGCTCGGCTCTGACTTCTACCTCCTCCAATTCATGTAAAAATGGATCTAGACAAACTTTGGAGCTATAGAGCCCACAAAATGACAGAGGAAAGCTAACCTCCCACTGAAGACAGCCCAGCAGGCTTGCAGGAAGCAACCAGCACAGCACTCTGGTAGCTAAGCACAGGCCACACAAGCTCAAGGATTTAGCCTCAGGGCAGCCAGACCAGATGCTGGCTGGAGGAACTTCAGATCACCATCAGTTGTGGTGGTTTCCAGAATTATCAACCCATAGACGCCAAAGACAAAGTGAGAGGTCAGTGTACACTTTGCAGGAACAGTGAGTTTGGGAGTGTAATCCATCCTTTTCACCTGGGATAAGAAGCAGCTGAGGCTCCCCAGCCCTGCTACTTCTGAGCCCGTGGCCTGCAGATTGTAGGGGGACAAAGCAGCCAGCCCTAGAGGTGATCGCTCATACTCTAACCTGCTTGAATCTGGAATGCTATCTAGGGTGGAGGCCTTGGGGTGTGTGAACAGTTTGCCAGAGAGTGTTGACCATTCAGAGAGGGCATCCAACTAATACCTTCAGCAGCTGAGAAAACTCCAGAGATTGAGATAAAGGCTCCTCTTTCTGGTAGCAGAGCTCTGCTGTGGCAAAAGGCTTAAAAGTCAAGTAATTGAGTGGTAACATGAGCAAACAAATGAAGCAAAGGAAATATAGCAAAAATTAGAGCCCTATTTTTGGAACAAAAGGACCAAAGCATGGAACAGGAAGAAGACAATGAATTCAGAACTCATTTACCAAAGGCTTCCAAGAAAAATGAGCTGGTTACTAGCTGTAGAGGAGCTTTAAAATGATTTTAAAAACCAAATAAGACAAGTGGAGAAAAACTGGGAAGATAAATGAGAACAATGCAAGAAAATTATGAAATACGAATCAACAACCTGACTGAAGAAAATAACACCTTCAAAAATAGACTAACTCAGATGGCAAAAGAGGCTCAAAAAAGCAATGAGGAGAAGAATGCCTTAAAAAGGTGAATTTGCCAGATGTAAAAAGAATCTCAAAAGCTCACTGAGGAGAATAATTCCTTCAGAATTAGATTGGAGCAAATGGAAACTAGTGGATTTTTGAGAAATCGAGATACTACAAAACAGATCCAAACAAATTAAAAAAATAAAAGGCATTTTGAAGTATCTCATTGGAAAAACCACTGACCTGGAAAATAGATCCAGGAGAGATAATTTTAAAATGTTTGGGCTACCCGAAAGTCATGATCAAAAAAATTACTTAGAAATCATCCTTCAAGGAATTCTCAAGAAAATTGCCTCAATATTTTAGAACCAGAGGGCAAAAGAGAGGTTGAAAGAATCCAGCAATCACCTCCTGAAAAAGATCCCCAAAAGAAAACTCCTAGGAATATTATAGCCAGGTTCCAGAATTCCCAGATCAAGGAGAAAATATTACAAGCAGCCAGGAAGAAACAACTTGAATATTTTGGAAATATAATCAGGATAACACAGAATATCACAGTTTCTACTCTGAGAGATCAAAGGGCTTGGAATAGGATATTCCAGAAGTCAAAGGACCTGGGATTAAAACCAAGAATCACCTACGCAGCAAAACTGAGTACCATGTTTCACGGAAAAATGTGGTCATTAAGTGGAATACAGGACTTTCAAGCATTCTTGATGAAAAAAAAAACCTAATTGAATAGAAAATTTGACATTCAGATTCAAGAAGCATGAGAAGGAAAACAGGGAAAGAAATCATAAGGAACATAGCAAAGTTGCAATATTGACTTTCCTACATGGAAAAATGATAATTATAATTTATGAAACTTTTCTCAGTATGAGAATAGTTGAAGGGAATAGAAATACACACCCATACACACACACACACACACACACACACATGTCTATATAAGAGGATATATGGGCATATGAATACATATGTGAGTATGTGTACATATGTGTACAGGTACACATAGGCAGAGGGCACAAGACCAATTGAATAGGAAGGGATGATACTTAAAAAGTGAAATTAAGAGGTGAGATAGAAATATAATGAGAAAAGATGGGGTGAGACAAAATGAATTAAATTATCTCATATAGAAGAGGCAAGGAAAAACTGTCACAATGGAGAGGAAGAACAGGAAGGCAAAAGAGAATGAGTCAACCTTATTCTCATTGGATTTGGCTTAGGGAGGGAATGACATACACACTAAATAGGGTATCTCACCCTATAAGAAAATAAGGTGGAAGGAGATGATGGAGGATAATAGAAGGGAGAGCACACTGGTGTGGAGAGAGGTTGGAAGCACCCAGTTTTGAAAAAGGACAGGATCAAAGTAGAGAATAGAACAAGTGGTGGGTTGGATAGGATGGAGGGAAATATAGTCAGTCTTTCATAATACTTAAACTATGGAAATGTTTTGCTTAGCTACACATGTACAACCTATATTGAATTGCTTATCTTCCCAGTAAGGGTACATGACAAGGGAGGAAGGGAAAAAATCTGGAATTCAAAGTTTTAATATCAAATGCATAATACATACATACATATGTGTATACATATATATATGTATATATATATTACACATTTGATATTAAACCATTATTAGTTTTAATATAAATAATATGTAAATAATATTATAAAATTATAAAATATAAAATATAATGAAAATACTATTATAACTATTACTTTACATTCAACTGGGAAATAGATATTCAGGCACTCAGCCATAGAGATCCACCATGCCATACTGGAAAGTTGGAGAGGGTATGGGGGAAGATGTAGGAGAGAGCAGATTGGTGGAGGGGATATTCAGTGTAATTGCTATTTTGGGGTGGTGGGTAGGGGGAAAATGGGGAGAAAATTTCTAACTCAAAATCTTATGGAAATGAATGATGTAAACTAAAAAATAAAAAAGAGAGAGAGAGAGAGAAAGAGATAGATGACAGAATAACAACTGAACCAACATTTACCTTTTTCAATTATTCATCAATAGAAAAATCTGTAACAACTGATATAGAAAATCCCCCCATCCCAAAAGAATTATTATACCCTAAAATTAAGAAAAATCTTTCAAAATCAATGCAGATAGAAAAATAACAGTAGCTGATTTTTGAAGTAATAAATCTTTAGTGATTTCTGACAAACACACCAAATAGTTAATTATATGAATAACATTATAAATATCATAAATAATTACAAACAAATGTTGATCCAAATATCTAATGATAAATAAAAAATAAAAGAACTTTAAACATACAACTGAATCATGTGATTGGCTATGATTTCTCAAAAGCACAGAAATTATAATCCATTATCATAAGTGTTACAACATGTTAATATACCATTTGTGGAACTGTGGATGTTATCAAATAAAGTAGGGGGGAAATGTTTGCTATAAGTTAAAAATCACAAGAAGATTGTCCAAATATTCCAACCCTGTCCTCATGTAAGCCAAGAAGGTCAAAGAGAAAAAGAAACAATGTGTGTAATATAATTTACTTATAATAGCAACTTTATTTTAATAAAAAGTAGAAATTAAATGATTCATCCTTTACTATGAAATGATGAAAAAAATCATTATATGAATATGATGTCATAAAATTAGCTTATACATTATACAAATATTCATAACTGACAGAAACAGGAAGATTTTAATGATATGGTAAAAGGGAAATGAATTGAAATATGAAAAAATAAAATTACAACCATAAAATAGTTTAAAATGTCATGTAGATATAATGACAAATCTTGGACTTTGAAAAGAGTTTTGGAGAGGAGAAGCCAAGATGATAGAGTAAAAGCAGGGACCTGCCTGAGCTCACCACCAAACCCCTCCAAATAACAGTAAAAATGACTCAACAAATTCTAGAGCTGCATAACCCACAAAATGATATAGTAAAGCACATCTCCAGCCCAACAGCCTGGAAGATCAACAGGAAAGGCATATCGTAGTGGGCTAGGAGCAGGGCACACTCTTGCCCAGCAGGCTTGAGGAGACTAAATCACTGGCAGCTGTGGGAATTCCCAGACTTCTCAACCCCAAAATGCCAAGAACAGCATGGATGGTCAGTGGGGGAACTCTGTAAGACTTGGGTGAAAGAGGAGCAGGTGTAGATCAGCACCAGCCCTGGGGTGGCAGAGCTTCTGGTGTTGTGGGATCACAGACAGTGGGAGATCTAGTGGCTGGTAAAAAAAAAAAAAAAAAAAAAAACTCTCGTAACCAGGAGAGTACATTCACCACCACCCACATTGCCATGCCCACTGGAAGCAGAGTCCTGGCTTGAGAGGGAGTTGGAAAGTCAAATATTTGTCTGTGAAGATAAATGAACAGTGACAAAAAAGTCAGGCTATAGAATCTTACTTTGGTGACAAAGAAGATCAAAACATATAACCAGAAGAAGACAACAAAGTCAAAGGGCTGCAAGAAAAATATGAATTGGACAGAGGCCATGGAATAACTCAAAACAGATTTTGAAAATCCATAAGAGAAAATCAAGTAAAAGAAGTAGAAGAAAAATCAAGAAGAAAAATGAAAGTGATGCTTTAACATCATGAAAAAGAGCCTGCTAAAGGAGACCCCCCCCCCAAAATAACTGAAGAAAATAACACCTTAAAAAACACCTTTAAAAAACCCAAATTGCAAAGCAGGTCCAAAAAGCCAAAGAGGAGTAGACTGCCTTAAAAAAATAAAAAAGAATTGACAAAATGGAAAAAGAAGTCCAAAAGCTCACTGAAGAAAATAATTCCTTAAAAATTAGAATGGAATGGATGGACTAAGGACTTTATAAAATCATGAAACACAACTGAAAGAAGGGAAAAATAGAAGACAATGCGAATTATCTCATTGGGAAAAACCACTGACCTGGAAAATATATGCAGGAGAGATAATTTAAAAATTATTAGACTACCTGAAGTCATGATCAAAACAAAAAAGGGTCTAGGCATCAACCTTCAAGAAATTAACAATGAAAACTGCCCTGATATTCTATAACCAGAGGATTAAATCAAAATTGTAAGAATCCACTGATCTCTTATTCAAAGAGACTCGAAAAGGAAAGCTATTGCAATATTGCAGCCAAAATCCAGAGTCCCCAGGTCAAGGAGAAAATATTAGAAGTTGTCAGAAACAATTCAAGTTTATGGAAATAAAATCAGGATAACACAATAACTAGTAGCTTCTATATTAAGGGTTCAAAGTGCTCAGAATATGATATTCTGGAAGTCAGAGGAGCTAGATTTAAAGCAAAGAATCAGCTACCTAGCAAAACTGAGTAGAATACTTCAGGGGCAAAAATGGACATTCACTGAAATAGAAGACTTTCAAGCATTCTTTCTGTAAAGATCAGAACTGAATAGAAAATTTGAGTTTCAAATAAAAGACTCAAGAAAATCATGAAAATATTGTCATTTTCCACCATGGAGAAACAACATCCTATAGTAACTAGAATATCAAACTTGGAATCAGTAAGACCTGAGTTAAAAAATGAAAACACAAAAGATCAAAAGAGGAAATTGGTGAAACAAACTGACTCCATATTATAAAATTTGTTCCATTTTGAGACTTATGATTTAATTTCTCTTCTCCTCCCAACTGTGGGAATTGAGCAACATCTTGCTTCACATCTTGCAAACTCCTTAAAACTTGTTCTCCCTCTGCCACCTCTGAAAGTCCTTAATCTTTCCTACAATAAAAAAATCAGATTACCCAATGTTACATTTTTGTTTCTATCCTGTTCATTATTTTATTATAATGTATAAAATTTGTACACAATCTGGATTCAGAGTTCAGAGCCTACTGAGGGGCCTAGTCCTGATTTTTTTTTGGTAGCTTCACATCTAGTCAATAAACCAATATGTTTAGAAGCTCAAAAAATAATGGAAAAGTTGTGAAAATACATTTTACTCCCTTTATTGTAGAAGTTGGGTTGCTGGTTTGGGGGGTTATTCAATATACTATCAGATATGTTGACACATTCATTGATTGTCTTGGCCAAACTTTTTTCTCTATATTCTCCCTTTCTCTCTCTCTCTCTCTCTCTCTCTCTCTCTCTCTCTCTCTCTCTCTCTCTCTCTCTCTCTCTCTCTCTCTTTTCCTCATTGCCATATGTAAAGGTACCTTGGGTTTGTGACAAGGGAGAAGTAAAATTGAAAAGCAACTGGTATAAAAAAGGCAGCAATAAACAATTTCTATAAAGAAAAATTTTGCACATTAAAATGCTGATTTTGGAATTCAGAATAATCTTTTGTAGTGTTTTTCTTTTTTCTTCCTTTGTTTCTTGTTCTCACTCTCGATGCCATTTTATCTTAGGTAGTATATTTCATAATCTAGTCTCAAGATATTCTCAAGAAATATGTTTTCCATTTCTAGTTTAAGTTGCAAAACAACATAAAAACATGGATCTTCAAATAAATTTAACCAAAGGAAAAAAGTTATATCTGGTAATATAAGTAAAGTTATCTTGTAATTCAATAAACATTTATTAATTCTTATTATGTATAAGGCACTTTGCTAAGCACTGGGGATAAATTTATTAAAGTAAAGTCCCAGTCCTTACAATCTAATTGGGGTAAACAACATACCAAAAAGAGGCAGGAAACAGGGAAATGAGGAGGCACCTGGCATGAGACCATCTTATTCTGTGGAGTTAAAAGCTAGTGGAGTAGCTCATATACAGTGGAGTAAACCCAAAATTAAAGCTTCTGCTGTCTATAAAGGAAGGAATTGGAAATAAGTTGGTACTCCACTACCCCATCCTACAATCAGAGAGAAAAGAAAGTTGAGGGTGGTGGTATCATTCAAAGTTTGAGTTAGCAGAATATAGAGATTAAAGGTAATGAACTTAAGAGAGTCATATTGTTTATGGAGTGGAAATGCAGGAGAGAAGCAGATGCTGAAAGAGATGTATCCTTAATATCTAGTGGGGCATGACTCTTATTGCATATTTTTTAAAATGCATGGTCTTGTGAAACCAAGAAAAATTATGGAATACTTATGATTATGTCCATCTCTTCAATGAGTATCTTTACTTTTTAAAAGCAATTGGGGTTAAGTGACTTGCTCAAGGTTACACGGGCTACTTATTTATGTGTGGGTGCTAAGTACTGAGGACAAAATCATCCCAGGTCATCCTGAAGCCAGCGCTGGTGCTCTTATTCACTTTGCCAACTAGCTGCCCCTTAGATAAGTATCTTCACCTTACATGATGTATGGAAAACAATGAATGAGCTCATGTGGAAATATTTTCCATTTTGGAATTTAAATAATTCCAAGACAAGTTTGTTTCTAGTATCAATCTATTCCATGTAGTCCTTCATTCTGCTAATGGGAATGATGGTTTTTTTTTTTTTGGTTTTTAAGTGAGAAATAGAAGTGAGAAATCTCTAAAATGCTTTTATCTTCCAGTCTGATGAATTTGTGCCTGATTTGATGTTTTTGATATATTGTTGATTGAAAAAGTGATATTCAAAAGTAAATACATCAAAAAAAAAAAAAAACGGGGGTGGGGGTAGGTTGTGCAATGAATAGAGAACTGGCCCTGGAATCAGGAAGACCTGAGTGGAAATCAGGCCTCAGAGACTTGATATACTTACTAGCCATGTGACCTTGGGCAAGTCACTTAACACCCTTTGCTCTAAATTGCCCCCTCAAAAAAAAATAAAAAAGTAAATTTATCTCTTCCCAAACTTTGATACAGCAGTTATTATATTTTACCCTTAAGAAACATTTTTTTCATATCAGTAATAAGCAGCTTTAAAAAGAGAAAACTGAGGGGGGGCAGCATCAAGATGGAGGAGGAGAAAAAGCCTTTCCATGCAACTCTGGCTCCCGCTACTTCCAATTTATATAAAAGGAGACTCTGAACAAACTCTGCAGCTACAGAACCTACAAAATTACACAGAGAAGCTAACCTGCTAATGACAGCCTTGCAGCCTGGCAGCCCGGCAGGGAGCAGCCTGCTCTGTGCGCTGGGAGTCAAACCCGGGCTCATGTGAGCCAGAGGTTTTAGCCTCAGGGTGGCTAGACCAGCAACCAGCTGGAGGGACTCCAGATCAACAACAGCTGTGGCATTCCCAGAATTATCAACACAAAGATGCCAAGGACAATATGAGAGGTCAGTACAGTATGGACTTTGGGACAAGTGGGGAGAGTGTGCCAGCCTCTTTCCCTGGGGCAAGAAGCCACTGAGGAGTCACTGTTCAGCTGCTGCCATGTTGCAGCTTCAGTTCCTGGCCTGCAGGGTGTAGAGGGACGAGCGACCAGTCCGGGGGCGAGGTAATCACTCTTGTTTTAACCTTCTTGGATCTGCTCTGCAGTGTGGGGTGGCAGTCTTGGGGTGTGTGACCAGCTTGCCAGAGCCTGTGGAAGCTTCAGAGAGGGCACCCAACTAATAACTCCAGCAGCTGAGAAAACCCCTGCATTTGAGAAAGAAGCTCCCCTGGCTGGTGGCAGAGTAGTACTGGGGGAAAAAGTCACATAATTGAGTCTCAACATGCTTAGGCAAAGGAAACAAAATAAACAGAAACATTCAATTTTAGACTCCTGTTTTGGGTGCAAAGAAGATTGAAGCATGGAACAGGAGGAAGACTATGAGGTCAGAAATCTTTCACCGTAAGCCCCAAATGAAAAGATGAGCTGGTTCCAGGCCATAGAGGACCTTAAGAAGCAGATAAGAGAAGTGGCAGGAAAATTGAAAAGAGAAATGAGAAAGATGCAAGAAAAGTATGAAATGTGTCAACAGCCTTACTGAGGAAAACAACACCTTAAAAATAGACTAACTCAAATGGCAAAGGAGACTCAAAAAGGTAATGAGGAGAAGAATGCCTTAAAAAGCTGAATTTGCCAGATTGAAAAAGAATCTCAAAAGCTCACTGAGGAAAATCATTCCTTCAGAATTAGACTGGAGCAAATGGAAGCTAGTGACTTTATGAGAAATAAAGATGCTGTTAAACAGATCCAAACAAATTAAAGAATAGAAGGCAACGTGAAATATTTCATGGGAAAAACCACTGACCTGCAAAATAGATCCAGGAGAGATAATTTAAAATTTATTGGACTACCTGAAAGCCATGATCAAAGAAAGAACCTAGAAATCATCCTTCACGAAATTCTCAAGGAAAATTGCCCTGATGTTTTAGATCCAGAAGGGGAAATAGAGGTTGAAAGAATCCACCAGTCACCTCCTGAAAAAGTTCCCAAAAAGAAAACACCCAAGAATATTATAAGCAGGTTCCAGAATTCCCAGATCAAGGAGAAAATATTACAGGTAGCCAAGAAGAAACAATTTGAATACTATGGAAATGCAATCAGGATAGCACAGGATCTTGCAGCTTCTACACTGAGGTATTGAAGGGCTTGGAATATGATATTCTGGAGGGCAAAGGAGCTGGGATTAAAACCAAGAATCACCTACCAGCAAAATTGAGTATCATGTCTCAGGGGAAAATAAGGTTATTCAGTGGTATAGAGGACTTTCAAGCATTCTTGATGAAAAAAAACAGAATTGAATAGAAAATTTGACATTCAGATACAAGACGCAAGAAATGCTTGAGAAGGTAAACAGGGAAAAGAAATGATAATGAACTTATGAAAGTTGAACTATTTACATTCCTACATGGAAAAATGATAATTGTACCTGATGAAACTTTTCTCAGTATGAAAATAGTTGAAGAATGATTTATAAGCATATGAATACATATGTGAATGTGTGTATATATGTTTACAGGTATACATAGATAGGGGACACAGGTCAAATTTAATAGGAAAGGATGATACTTAAAAGGTAAAACTAAGAGGTGAGAGAGGAATATAATGCGAGGAGATGGGGAGAGACAGAATTGAGTAAACTATCACATATGGAAGAGGCAAGGGAAAATGGTTACAAGAGAGTGGAAGAACAAGAAGGCAAAAAGGCAAAACCTTATTCTCATGAATTTGGATCAGGGAGAGAATGACATACATGCTAAATAGGATATCTCACCCTGCAGGAGAGTAGGGGAGAAGAGGATGAGAGGGGGGATGTTAGCAGGGAGGGCAGGAGGGAAGGGAGTGAGGGAATTTGGAAGCACCCACTTTTGAAAAGGGACAGGATCAAAGTATAGAATAGACCAAGTAGGAGGTGGGATAGGAGGGAAGGAAATATAGACAGTCTTTTACAATATATCTACTATGGTAATATTTTGCATAGCTATACATGTACAACATATACTGAATTGCTTATCTTCCCAGTAAGGGTGGGTGACAACGGAGGAAGGAAGTGAATCTGGAATTCAAAATTTTAAAATCAAATGTTTAAAAACATATAAATATAATTATTAATATTATTTTACATATAATTGGGTAATAAGGTATACAGGCATTGGGGCACAGAGACTCACTTTGCCCTACTGATAAAATAAAAGGGGATATGGGGGAAGATATGGAAGAGAGCAGATGGGATGAGGGGATATCCTGTAGGAGTGCTATTCTGGGTTGGTGGGTAGGGAAAAATTGGGGGAAAAATTGCAACTCAAAATCTGGCAGAAATGAATGATGTAAAGCAGAAGTTAATGAAGCACTGGTAAAATAAAAATAGCTATCAATTTAAAAAATAATAATAAAAATAAAAAACTGAACTTGCACCTTAAAGAAGCTTATGCCATATTGTAGAGGTATTAATAACAACCACTGTCACCCCTACTACCTGTTTTCTACTGATGTCATATACTCATGAAGGTCTTTATTTTCATAGGCATTATCAATAATTGTGATTTTTTTCTTCATTTTTACCATACATTTTTTCCTTGGAAGGTTTTTTTATTGTTCCTATTACTTTAGTGATTCTACAAATACTCGATGTCCCAACACAGATAACACAATATCTCTGACAGTCATTGAAGTATGTTCTTTAGGAAATAATTTTTTTTTATAATTTCCTTGGTGTAACATCTATTAAAAAAAACCCAAAAACTGAAAACCAATGAAAGGAAGCAATGACATGTGTATACATCAACAACAACAACAAAAAAATCTAGCACCTAACAAGTAGAAAATCAATTAAAATGATATAGTAATCCCAATTCAATTTCATCTGATCAGCCATGTTTTTCAATAAGCTTAATAATATAAATTCACATTCGTGCTTATTCCTGTATTTAAATGAAACCTTATTAAAGTTGTTCCTTTTCCTAAGTAAATTACACATCATTTTGTGTGCAAGAGTTAAAAATGAACATCTAAACCATAATTTTCTACCAGTTGGTAATTAAACATGACAAAAAAACCCAAATAACCTCATAAGGAAAAATGTTTGCCTTCATATTAATAACTTTATATAATATGTATCATTATATCCCCAAAAAAGGCAAATTGCTTAATCTTACTGGGTCTCTGTTTCCTTATCAATAAAATGTAGGAAATATACTAGATCTCTAATGTCCTTTGAAGATATAATTCCTGTCAAATTTTGAAGATTTCATTCCATCTAAAAACAGTAAAAAATAAGGGTTGGAGGGAAGGCTGAAAATGTTTATAGACCCATATCTAGGAGAGAAGGAAAAAACAGTATCTCAAGGCTATGTCATTACAGACAAAATTAATTTGTCTTGACCGTTTATCAAATATACTTGATCAGTATAAAAGACCAACATGGGGGAATTCAGCCTAAGATTCTCTAGCCTTTTCCCCATAGGAAAAGTTTTGAGTTCAAATGATTTGGGTTTGGGTATTTACTTCTACTTCCCCTCATGCTATCTGTATATGTCATAGCTTGAGTTTCCACTTGATGATCAGGGATTTGAAACATTGATTTGGCCAGGGTTCACACAGCTGGGTGAGATCCAGGTCATAGCCTTTTCTACATAACTGTCTGATTATTCCAGTACAGACAATCTGTCCTTCACATTCAGTATAATTTTCTCAGCAATTCAATTCACTTTGTCTAATGGTCCCATATAATCACTTAGTCTTTCATAGCTGGTCAGGAGCCCAGTTTTAATTGATGTGATGGAAGAAAGGACCAACTTTAAGATGCATAATTTATCAATGTTATCAGCAAAGGGCTATATTAATATGTTCCTTGGAAACATTTCCTACTTAATTCACCTACTGTTCACACCTTTCATCTCCCCCACATTTATCAATTTCTTTTTAATTATAGTTGTGTTTTTTAATACTGTCAGCCCAGTGTGATATAAGTTCCCTGAAGCAGTAACCATCTCTTTATCTTTGTTTTTCTTTCAATACCTGCTATGATGTATTTTGCATATATCCTCAAGAAATATTCATTGAACTAAATGGAAACTTAATCTGGCATGGTGAGTAGGCTTTTAGACTTGAAGTTAGGAAAAGCTGCATTTGAATCTCACCTCCAATGCATATTGACTATATGGACAGAGACAATTCAGATTATTTCGTAGGGCTCTAGGTAATTCAGCAAGTTGAAAATAAAACACTTGTGCTTTGGAATGGAGTTTTTTCTTAAGAATTTAGAGTTTTATATACCACTGAAATCATATACCCACTCTTTATCCTCTTTATACCAAATGTGACAGTTATTAACCCCTTTGATTCATTTATATGTAGATTTGGAGAATGGATAGTATTTTTATTCACAAATTACCAATAAAAAGAGGGATAACACAGATACACAACAGTTTCTGCCAATAAAAATTTTGTGAGAGCTCTGTTCTGCCCTAGGGATATACATATTTCACTCCTCTAAAGAAACTTGGATGGGCACATGAGAAAAAAAATTATTTTTGTTCATTTTTATAATGAAAATGTTCTACTAATCATTTGGCTTTTTGCTGTTGTTTTGGTCAGTTGTCTAATGAAATTATTAAACAGAAAGATATGCAATTGTCAGTACAATACAATCCCTCCCATATTTTCTATTTTAAAAAGAATGAACATTATTGTGACTTTTGTTAATTTTCATAATTAAGAAACTTAAGCAAGAAAATGAGACATCATTTCTCTTTCTGTATCTAATTAAAACAGTATTTTATTCAGTTATTCCTGAATTTTATTTATTTCAACTAGCTACACAGAAAAATTTAATTGCCCTGAATGTGACTTCATAAAGGGTTTCTGCCAATTTAATTAACCTATATTTACTCTACTTATATTTGGCTTCAAAGCATCATAGAATAACTGCAAAGAAACAGATCACAGAATATCCATAAGAATTATTGGCTTGCTTGTTTGGAAAAATTCTGGAAAATAAAACAAACAAATTATAATTAATACTATGGGGATGAAAACTTTATTTTTCAGACTATTCAACATAATTTAAACATGTTGTCTTTCAACTTCAAAGTATTGAAGGAATTACTGCAGATTCATTACATCATTATATCATAAGAAATCTGGGTGCTTCTGTCCCCATTTGGCAAATTATAAAGGTGAGCTGAAGTCTCCAATAGCAGCCTCCCAATTGAGATTTCTGAGGGGCAGGACTAGATCTTAATATTCAATCTTAAAAGGCTTGCATATGATAGTAGTTCACTGAGCATAATAAATTTCAATAGCTCTTTGATCAGGAATAAAGCTTTCTGTTTCCCTGCTTTGTGACTGATTTTGCTGACATCATTAAGACCCTAGGCTATCAATTCATTTTCTACTCATGGATCATGCCACATCCTGTTTCCAACAACTTTGTTGTAAAAATATGGTCACATCAACCTTACTAAACCTTTCTTGAGACTCTTCTATCATTTTCACTATCAGCCACTTTAGCTCACCCTGGACTGACAGTATCACACTACATAAACCCCCAATCAGAGTCATGAAAGATTCATTGCCACTGCTTAATTCCAGTTTCTCCACATGCCTCTACCTTGTCCTGACAATGGTTAAATAGGACAAAACATTATTGGGTGACATTTTTTTCTTCCATACGCCCCAGCAGAAAGGATGACATTTATAATAATGCTTCTCATATCAGCAATAATATAACATATTGTAAGGACTTAAAGGTACATTTCCTAATATCCCTTAGACATACCTCCATTTAAAAAGGCTTCTAAAAATCCCCATGCTTCTCTTCTACATATTTCATGGTTGATATTTTATACCATTTATTTCATTTTAATTACTTAAATATAGTCATAAAAGTGATGGCTATCAAATATGTGGAAAATGCAAAGTTTGAAGTGACAAGAACATAGTCAATAGGACATCTGGAAATATGTGATAATATTCACAGGGGAGAAAAGATGTAGGCAGGAATTTAACATCTGGAATTTAAGTTTTAAAAAGACTAGTATAACCCTAGTGCCTTCCCTCTGTGATTACCTGTATATGTCGTATCTATATACAATTATTTTCATGCTGCCTCTCCCACTACAATATGAATTCCTCTAAGGCAAGGAATTCTTTTTTTTTTTCCTTGATTTTCAAATTTCCTTTACTTCCCTCCCCCCACCCCTCATGACAGCATATAGTACAGTATAGGGTCTGCAAATGCATTCATATTAAACATTATTCCAATTACAAAGGCATATTGTACTAGGTGGGATGAAAGATGGTAAGGGAGAAGTAAAACCAAACAATGAGAAGAACAAGATCATTTAGTTTGCTTCCATCAGGATTCAGGCTCAGTTCTTTCTAGTTATATCTCTGGATGGTGCATTTCTCACTTTCTTGAGTCATTCGGGATTAACTTATATCACTGCATTGCTGAAAAGAGTCCAGTCTGTCACAGTTGGTCGTCACAGATATGGTATGTCTGTGATTGTATACAAATTTCTTCTGATTCTACTCTTCTCGCTCAGCATCAGTTTGTATAAGTCTCTCCAGGTAATTATGAAATCCGTCACCTCCTCGTTTCTTACAGCACAATAAAATTCCATTACATTCATATACCACAACTTGTTTAGCCATTCCCCAATTGATGGGCACCCCTTTAGTTTCCAATTCTTTGCAACCACAAAAAGGGCTGCTAAAAATATTTTTGTACATATGGGTCTTCCTCCCAGTTCTATGATCTCTTTGGGATATAACCCTAGAAGTGGTATGTCTGGGTCAAAGGATATGAAATTATTTATAATCCTTTGGGCATAATTCCAGATTGCTCTCCAGAATGGTTGGATAAGTTCACAACTCCACCAACAATGTATTAGAGTTCCAATTTGCCCACATCCTCTCCAGCATTTGTCACTTTCTTGTTTTGTCATCTTAGCCAATCTGACTGGAGAGATGTGTTATCTCAGAGTTGTTTTGATTTGCATTTCTCTAATTAATAGTGATTTAGAGCATTTCTTCATATGCTTATAGATATCTCTAATTTCTTTCTCTGAAAACTGCCTGTTCATATCCTTTGACCATTTCTCAATTGGGGAATGACTTGTATTCATATAGATTTGGCTCAATTATCTATAAATTTTAGAAATGAGTCCTTTATCAGAGACACACATTTTAAAAAGTCTTTCCCAGTTTCCCACCTCCCTCTTGATCTTGGTTACATTGGCTTTGTTTGTGCAGAAGCTTTTCAATTTAATGTAATCAAAATTATCCATTTTGTATTTTTTAATGCTCTCTAATTCTTGTTTGGTCCTAAAATCTTCCCCTCTCCACAGATCTGTCAGGTAAACTATTCCTTGCTTTCCCAAATTGCTTACAGTATCATCCTTTACACCTAGATCATGCACCCACTTAGACTTGATTTTGGTATATGGTGTTAGATAGTGATCTATGCCCACTTTCTGCCATACTGTATTCCAGTTTTCCCAGCAGTTTTTGTCAAATAGTGCATTCTTATCCCAAAAACTGGGGTCTTTGGGTTTATCGAACAATAGATTGCTAGATTCATTAACTGCTGGGTCTCCTGCACCTAATCTATTCCATTGATCCACTACTCTACACCTCTGCCAGTACCAAGCTGTTTTGATGACTGCTGCTGTATAATACAGATTAAGATCTGGCATAGCTAGTCCAACTTCCCTAGCATTTCTTTTCATTAATTCCCTTGATATTCTAGACCGTTTGTTTTTCCAAATAAATTTTGTTATTATTTTGTCTAACTCTACAAAGTAGTTTTTTGGTAAATTGATTGGTATGGCACTAAATATATAGTTTAGTTTGGGTAAAATTATCATTTTTATTATATTAGCTCGACCCAGCCATGAGCAATTGATATTTTCCCAACTATTTAGATCTGATTTTATTTGTGTGAGAAGTGTTTTGTAGTTGTGATCATATAGATTCTGTGTTTGTTTTGGCAAGTAGATTCCCAAATATTTTATAATGTCTACAGTGACTTTAAATGGGATTTCTCTTTCTATCTCTAGGCAAGGAATTCTTAATGTTTACTGCAGTGCCTGGCACACAACAAATGTTTAATTAATATTTGCTAACAGATGACTGGGTGGATTGGCTAAAGGAGAGGTGGGGATCATATTTTGGGAAGAATTTGATTTGGATGTTCTATAACCTAAGGGCTGCCCCAGACAAAAGAAAGCTTGATTCTCCTTTTCCACCTCTTCCTACTTTTCCTCATACCTCTCATTGGTCCTCCACATTGTGAATGGGCAAAGTCAAAGTTTCCTATTAGCAGTAATAAAATGGTTCAAGAAAGACTAGGTTGAGGGTGATCTGACATTTTTTACAATAGTACATTAATGGTTCTCAGATCATAAATTCATGGAAAGGTTGTGCCTTTTGACAGTATGTAGGGTATAAGCATGGGTTGAGCATTCTCCATGGTTAATGCATTAGACTGTTACATTGTTTGGCTCCTTGTTATCTTTCTCTTATGAATACCCCTACCTCTGCTTTTGTATTAGCAAGCACCCTTGCACACCCAAAGTGGCCTACTAGTGCAGGTTCCTTGATCTGCTTTTAAAGGAAAGACTGATCAAAAAGGGGTTAACAATCCTACTTTTAATTACATTCACTACTTCAGGGGAAAGGTCAGTACCCTCAATGAGGAGAAAATACAAGCAGAGAAATTAGCACAAAGATCAATAGGGCTCCAGCTGTCTGAGTAAAGCAACATGGCTATACACTTTACATACATCACTTGATCGAGAGAGCACAGAAATCTAAGCAGTGAGGGGTGGGGGTGGGGACTCTGAATACATTGCTACTTAAGAGTTTCGAGAGGAATTCAAAAGATCCTTCTCATGAGCAAACCCCCAAAGCAAAAAGCCAACCTCCCAGAGTACATAAAAACGGCTCAGCTCCTGATAGGCTTAGAGCCAGAATGCACAAAATCTACTTGACTCAGCATAGCTGTGAATTATCAGGATTCAAAGGAGAGCAGTCATTCAGATGTTTACATTTTATGCCGAGCCTGGAAAACTGAACTCCAACAAGAAGAAAAAAGAGAACAACAATAATTCCACTTCATTTGTGCTTAAAACCTCCAATATATAATTCTACACTGGGAATGTGTCTATTTCACTCTTTCTTTTCTTCTTTTTTTTTTGGCCACATGGAAGCAAACATTACTTTATAATGTGAAAAAGTAGATTTGACTTGTCTATCTTCAAAGGGAAGGAACAAGACAAAATTTAAAGATTCTAAGGAAGGTCAGAAAACTATAAACTGTGAGAGATAACTCAGTGGATAAAAGTATAAAAGTAACTGTGATGGAATGATCCACTCACACATACTTACTTGGAAAAAATATCTTCACAGTCAGATTCCGGGCTTATCCCTGAGTATCCCTTTATCACAGACTCAGCATTGTATAGTTCAAAGACACCACCAATTAGGGCAAGGTCATAACTGTCTCCAGATTCTGATATTGCAGCATGGGATATCAATACTGAAGCTCAGGGCCAAACACCCTCTGCAAACCCACAATGGCTAGTTGCTACTGTGCTTGGGTCTCAAACTCTCTCACTTGGAAACAGAATGTGCTACAAGATTCTAAAATGAATAGCATCATACTTGTCCTATCATATTTTATTCCCATTTACTGCAAAATCTAATCATATATTTATGTTAATTTGATCTGATCTTCCTTTTAATATCTCTCTCTCTCTCTCTCTCTCTCTCTCTCTCTCTCTCTCTCTCTCTCTCTTTATTTTCTAAATCATTCAGAGTTTCATCATAGGATCATTCAATTGAACTACTTCATTTTATACATGAGGAAACCAAGTCAACAGAGTTTAATTGACTTACCCAAGCTCATAAATCTAATACACAACTGAGGAAGAATTGTAATATAAGATGGTGACACTAAGTTTGGAGGTCTATTCACTCTAATAAAAGTTTCAGTCTCCATCAGAAACAAATTCAGGGGCTGGATTTTGAGCTGTCATGTCACACAATTTCTAGAGCCACAAGTATTCATAAGGTATCTAACAAAATATTTGCTTATTCTTGAGATTCTTTTATACCCATCACTTAACACTATGTCTGCAACATAGCGCCCAATAAAAACTTAGCAATTTATAGACAAGGTGGTAATCAATAATTCTACATAACTGCAAATAATACATCTTTCCTTCCACCAATCTTCCTATAGAATTCTTAACATGAACAATGGAAGCTCATTGATTTCATTATATTCTAACTCATCTGAAAACATATTTCAAAAAATGTTGGAAGGGGAAGCTAGACTATGTCAATTGCATCCACTAAAACATGCAGATCTTTGTTTTTCTACATATTTATCAGAATATTTCCTCTTCTTTAGGATATAACACCTGGGAATTTCCCTGGTTATACTGAAGTCAAAAGTGTCTTCATACTCACATTCAAAGTCAAAGAGAAGTATGACTAACTCCTATCTACAGGCTTTCACCTCAATTGGTATATCAGTCTTCCTTTATTCCTTTATTCATCATACCTATGGCCCTAGTCCTTACAAGGACTTAGAAAATGTATAAACAAACATACCGTTAAAGAATAAATCAATGTTACCTTATGCAAAGTGAAGTTCTAGTCCATATACAAAACTTAAGAAGTGAGAGAAGATAACATTGAGAGTAAAGGATATAAGTGGGTATCAGTCTCAGAATTTTCAGTTCATAAGGGATTCTGTACTTCAGAGTGCAGCAGAAGGAAGAATGAAAGCTAGTTATGGTATTCTAGAAAGGTAGTCCTTCCACTCAGGATATTTAGATTGCAAAGAAGTCAAGGACTCATATTTCCCTCAATTGTGTTGGTACACTCAGGACTTCATCTCCTTCACAACTGGGAAGATGATATCTCCAATTTGTCTAAAACTATTTTTTCTAAGGGCAGAGAAATTCCTTGATTGGGATGATTAGTTAGACATCAACACGTTTCTAGTCTCCATATCTGACTTCATGAATAAGAATCATTTTCAGCAATTAAAAGAGGGGTTTTAGTGAAATCAATTTGGATAAGGATTCTACTATATAAGTGTCCCATACCAAATTTAGTTATAGGAAGTTCATAATATGTGTGGATATGCTTGATCAGTGATGAAAAGGATATAAACAATAGAATTAAAAGCAAATAATGGGAATTGTTTTATTTATTCAAAAAGTGTAAATTTCCAAAGCAGAATATTCCCACATTATATACAGAGATTACAAGGCATTCATAAATAAGAATTCCAAAAGTTAAAAAAAATAATTCCCTTTCCTTAGAAGGAAGAAAAAGGAAATTCTAATTTAAATTATTTTGAACTTAAGACCAGAAAAGCTTTTTTTCTTTAAATATTGTTATTTTAGGGGCAGCTAGGTGGCACAGTGAGTAGAGCTTCAGCCCTGGAGTCAGAAGGACCTGAGTTCGGATGCGGCCTCAAACACTTAACACACACACAAACAAAAACCTAGCCGTGTGACCTTGGGCAAGTTACTTAACCCCAATTGCCCTCCAAAAAAGCAACAACAAATATTACTATTTTATTCACATAACACAGTCAACTAAAATCTTCTCTCCTGTCTAGACAAAAAAGGTCCAATTGACCTTACTGAAAGTGAATAAAACGTACACATTATGAAATTAAGCTATGCCTTCTAAAAACATCATTAATAACATTCACAGTTTCAATTAACATCATAACATGATTTTAGAAGTGTTTTAAGTCATTAAGCTATCAAAATAAATCCTAAAATTACTTGCATCACTTTTAACTTCATTAAATTAAACTTTGGGGGAAAAAGTTTCAGTATTTCTGGCAGCTGTAACTTCAATGATACTATAATAAAAAGTATTGTATTTCTTAAATTGAACATGTGTGTGTGTATCTCTCTCTCTCTCTCTCTCTCTCTCTCTCTCTCTCTCTCTCTCTCTCTCTCTCTTCCCCTCTGTGTGTGTGTGTGCGCATGTGTGTGTGTGTGTGTATAGAGGATGAACTCAAAAGTGTCATTTCTGGTGTATGTAGGTATGTATGTATGTATCCAGAGGAGAATGTAAATACCCTCATGGGTAAATAGCTTCATTTTCTTGTCATACATATATAAAATTGAAGAACATATTCCCCAAGTGGACATCAAGTACATAATTATATGGATAACTTTCAAGAATTTTAGGTGGTGTAATAAGATTTTATAATTTGGGTACAACATATTTATAGCTTTAAATAGGTTGTGTTATATATGGAAAATAATATAACCCTGAGTCAGAAGCCTAGAGTTCAAATACCAACTAAACAACTAATTAATTATATTACCTTTTACAAGTATCTCTTAACTACTCTGAACATCAGGTTCCTCAGCATTAAAATGAAGAGCTGACCTTGAAGTCAGAAGAAACTGTGTTTAAGCCCTAACTCTGACTCTTATTGGTTGAGTAACCATGGGCAAAGCAAGTAACTTTTCAGGGTCCTCTGAGATGCTAAGTAGATGGAGATTTGAATTGGCACAGGGAGTTCCTTCACTGTGAATTCCTATACTAAAGAAATAATATTTTAAGAATATGTATTTAGATGACACTATGGGCAAAATCACTAATTGTGTAATTCTTTAGATAAGTCTTTATGCATGGAGACTGGTCTTCACACAACAAACACACAATTCATTATCAGACAAGCATTGTAGGGTTTTGTTTTGTTTTTTAGCTTCATAAGACTTACCAAAAATTGTTCTTCTGGAAATTACTTTAAAAAATACAAGTTTACCATGATATCACAATTAAGCAATATAGGAAAATATAGTGATTTTTAAAAATGTGTTTATGGAATTATATCACAGAAATGGAAATTCTAATATCCTGAACCTTGACGTGCATGCACAAAATTTATACTTTTTTTCCCTTATATGGTAACTCAGTTCACATAGAATGAAAGATTTTCATAAAGGAGAAAAAATCAGATATCATTTAATCCAAACTGAAATTGAAAAACAATCCCTTCTATTACATCACTGATCAAAAGTCCTTTAGACTCCAATCCCACATATGCATTATGGAAGATCAGAATATCTCATAAGAAATCCATATCATTTTGAGAAAGTCAAAATTGTTAGAAATTTTCCATAACATATGCTTTTTACATGCCTTTCTCTAGTCCTACATGTGTCTATCTCATGAGTGTTGCCCTGTAAGGTGGATTCCAGCTCCCTCTATCATATTTCATAGTTTGTACTCTTTGTTTTTAACAAACCATGTAGTTCCATCAATTGGAATAGCTCTTGTAGTAAGTCTGTAATGAAATGGCTTTTAGTTGAACTATGGACAAAGACATGAATAACCACTCTTTTCTTCTACTGCCCTATATTATCAATTCTTTATGAAAGTTCGTAGGAAATCTAGTTGGGTAGCTAGGTAGTGTCATAAATAGAGCATTGAGCCTACAGTTAGGAACATCTGAGTTCAAAAATGGCTTCTTATACTTACTAGCTTTGAGAGTGTATTAATATCTATTTGCCTCAGCTTCCCTATCTTTAAAAGAAAATAATAATTTCAGCTACCTTCAGGGTTGTTGTGAGGATTGAATGAAATGATAATTTTAAAAATCCTTAGCACAGAACCAGGCAATAAAAAGCATTCTGGTTATGAGGATGATGATCATGGCAATGATAATGTATACTGGGAAATTTTTTTATTAATTTGTTTGTTTATTTTTAGTTTACAAGATTCAATTTGAAAGTTGCTTGAGTTTCAACTTCCCCTTCCCTCCCTCCCCCCAGCCCCTACAATGGCATATAGTCCAGTGTACGATCTGCAAATACTTTCACATTGGACATTAGTCAGGTTACAAATGTGTATTGTACTAGATGGGATGAAAAATGGTAAAGAGGAAATAAAACAATGAAAAGAAAAAGATCAAGCAGTTTGCTTCTATCAGGATTCAAACTCAGTTCTTGCTAGTTCTTTCTCTGGATGTAGGCATCTCTCCCCATCATGAGTCTTTTGGGATTGACTTGTATCACTGCATTGCTGAGAAGAGTTCAGTCTGTCATAGTTGGTCATCACACTTATATTGTGTCTGTGATTGTATACAAATTTCTCCTGGTTCAACTCATCTCAGTCAGCATCAGTTTGTATAAGCCTCTACAGGTAAATATGAAGTCTATCTCCTTATTTCTTATAGCACAATAATATTCCATTACATGCATATACCACAACTTGTTTAGCAATTCCCCAATTGATGGGCACCCCTTTAATTTCCAATTCCTTGAAACCACAGAAAGAGATGCTATAAATATTTTTGTACACATGGATCTTCCTCCCACTTCTATGATCTCTTTGGGATATAACCCTAGAAGTGGTATTGCTGGGTCAAAGGGTATGAAATTATTTAAAGCCCTTTGGGCAAAATTCCAGATTGCTCTGCAGAATGGTTGGATAAGTTCACAATTCCACCAGCAATGCATTAATGTTCCAATTTGTCCACATTCTCTCCAGCATTTGTCATTTTCCTGTTTTGTCATCTTAGCCAATCTTCCATAATGTGGTACCTCAGAGTTGTTTTGATTTGCATTTCTCTAATCAATAGTGATTTAGAGCATTTCTTCATATGCTTATAATTATCATTTATTTCTTTCTTTGAAAACTACCTGTTCATATCCTTTGACCATTTATCAATTGGAGAATGACTTGTATTCTTATAGATTTGACTCAATATTCTTTATATTTTAGAAATTATTCCTTTATCAGTGACATAGGTTGTAAAAATTCTTTCCCAATTTCCCACCTCCCTTTTAATCTTGGTTACATTGGCTTTGTTTGTACAAAACCTTTTCAAATTAATGTAATCAAAATTATCCATTTTGCATTTTATAATGCTCTCTAATTCTTGTTTGGTCCTAAAGTCTTTCCCTCTCGATAAATCTCACGGGTAAACTATTCCTTGCTTTCCTAGATTGCTTACATTATCATACTTTATACCTAGATCATGCACACATTTAGACTTGATTTTGCTATATGATGTTAGATAATGGCCCAGTTTCTGCCATATTATATTCCAGTTTTCCCAACAGTTTTTATCAAATAGTGCATTCTTATCCCCAAAACTCATGTCTTTGGATTTATAAAACAATAAATTACTATACTCATTAACTACTGGACTTTGTGTGCTCAATCTCTTCCATTTATCCACTACTCTATTACTCAGACAGTACCAAGCAGTTTTGATGACTGCTGCTGTATAATAGATTAAAATCCTGCATACCTGGTGTGTATATATATATATATATATATATATATATATATATATATATATATACTTGTATACCTAGTCCACCTTACCTAGAATTTCTTTTCATTAATTCCCTTGATATTCTAGAATGTTCTTCCAAATAAATTTTGTTACTATTTTGTCTAACTCTATAAAGTAGTTTGTTCGTAAATTGATTGGAATGGCACTAAATATATAATTTAGTTTTGTTAAAATTGTCATTTTTATTATATTAGCTTGACCCAGCCAAGAGCAATTGATATTTTTCCGATTAGTTAGATCTGACCTTATTTGTGTGAGAAGCGTTTTTTAGTTGTGATCATATAAGTCCTG
The DNA here is from genome assembly GCA_011680675.1 of Gymnobelideus leadbeateri. Taxonomy (NCBI): domain Eukaryota; kingdom Metazoa; phylum Chordata; class Mammalia; order Diprotodontia; family Petauridae; genus Gymnobelideus; species Gymnobelideus leadbeateri. The sequence continues at coordinate 206,325 of WOXC01005279.1, read as the reverse complement.
GGTTTGTTTTGGCAGGTAGATTCCAAAAATATTTAATAATTTCTACCATGACTTTAAATGGGATTTCTCTTTCTATCTCTTGCTGTTGAATTTAATTAGAGATATAAAGGAATGCTAAGGATTTATATGGGTTTATTTTTTATCCTGCAAACTTTGCCAAATTTATTTATTGTTTCAAGTAGTTTTTTACTTGATTCTCTAGGATTCTCTATCATCATATCATCTGCAGAAAGTGATAACTTGGTCTTTTCTTTGCATAATCTGATTCCTTTGATTTTTTTTTCTTCTCTAATTGCTAATTTTCTTCTCTAATTCCCTAATAGTTCTAGTACCAGATTGAATAAGAGGGCTGATAGTGGACACCGTTGTTTCACTCCTGATTGTACTGGAAATGCCTATAGTTTACTCTCATTGAATACAATACTTGCTGATGGATTTAAATAGATGGTACCTACTGTTTTAAGGAAGGTTATATTTATTCCTATACTTTCTAGTGTTTTAAATAAGAATGGATGTTGTACTCTGTCAAAAGCCTTTTCTGCATCTATTGAGATAAATCATGTGGTTTCTGCTAGTTTTATTGTTGATATAATCAATTATACTTATGGTTTTCCTAATATTAAATCATCCTTGTATTCCTGGAATAAATCCTACCTGATAAAAGTGTTTTATTCTTGTGATAAGTTGTTGTAGTCTTTTAGCTAATATTTTATTTAAAATTTTTGCATCTAAATTCATGAGGTAAGTTGATCTATAATTTTCTTTCTCTGTTTTATCTCTTCCTGATTTAGGAATCAGTAACATATTTGTGCCATAGAAAGAATTTGGTAGGACTACTTCTTCACTAATTTTCCCAAATAGTTTGTAGAGTATTGGAATCATTGATTCTTTAAATGTTTGATAGAATTCACTAGTAAACCCATCTGGCCATGGGGATTTTTTCCTAGGGAGTTCACTGATGGCTTGTTTGATTTCTTTTTCTGAGATGGGGTTATTTAAGGAATTGACATCCTCTTCAGTTAATCTCAGCAACTTGTATTTTTGTAAATATTCATCGATTTCAATAAGATTGTTATATTTATGTGTATACAATTGGGAAAAAGAATTGCTAATTATTGTTTTGATTTCCTCTTCATTGGACATAGATTCACCCTTTTCATTTTTGATACTCAATTTGGTTTTCTTCTTTCTTTTTTATCATATTGACTAAGAGTCTATACATTTTATTGTGTTTTTTTTTTTTTCGTAAAACCAGCTCTTAGTTTTATTTATCAATTTGATGGTTTTCTTAATTTCAGTGTCATTAATCTCTCCTTTGGTTTTCAATATTTCAAATTTAGTACTAAATTGGGGATTTACAATCTGTTCTTTTTCTAGCTTTTTCATTTGCATGCCCAGTTAATTCACCTCCCTTTTCTCTAATTTATTCATGTATGAATGTATGAACACAGGGATATAAAATTTCCCCTAAGAACTGCCTTTTATGCATCACACAAATTTTGGTATTTAGTATCATTATTATCATTCTCTTGAATGAAATTACTGATTGTTTTTATAATTTCTTGTTTGACTCACTCATTCTTTAGGATTAAACTGTTTAATTTCCAATTAGTTTTTAATCTATCATTCCAAGGCCCTTTATTACATATAATTTTATTACATCATGATCTCAGAATAATGTATTTAATATATCTGCATTTCTGCACTGAATTGTGAGGATTTTATGCCCTAGTACATGGTCCATTTTTGAGTATGTACCATGCACCACTGAGAAGAAAGTAAATTCCTTTTTATCCCCATTCAGTTTTCTCCAGAGATCTATCATATCTAGTCTCTCTAAAATTGTATTCACCTCCTTAACTTCTTTCTTGTTTATTTTGAGGTTAGATTTATCAGGTTCAGAGATGGGGAGTTTCAGGTCCCTGACTAGTATAGTTTTGCTATCTATTTCTTCCTCTAATTCCTTTAACTTCTCCTCTAGGAATTTGGATGCTATACCACTTGGTACATATATGTTAAGTAATGATATAGATTCATTCTCTATGGTGCCTTTTAGCAGGGTATAGTTTCATTCCTTATCTCTTTTAATTAGATCTATTTTTGCTTTTGCTTTATCTGAGATAAGTATTGATACCCCTGCTTTTTTTACTTTAGCTGAGACATAATAAATTCTATTCCAGCCTTTTACCTTTACCCTGTGGGTATCCCATTGTTTCAAATGTGTTTCTTGTAGACAGCATATTGTAGGATTAAGGTTTTTAATCCATTCTGCTATCTGTCTCTGTTTTATTATTTTACAGCAATGATGAATATCTGTCTCTTCCACCCCATCCTATTCCCTACCATGCTTATGTTGTTTTTTTTTTCCTTCTCCCTTTCCCTCCTTGAGGTTTTCCCTTTTGACCCCCTTCCCTCAGTGTTCCCACCTGGTGACCCCATTCTTTAACTACTCTCTCTCCTTACTACAATTTCCCTCCCCTCTAATGCTACCCTTTCTCTCCTGCTTTTTACCCCCCCCCCCCTTACCCTCTTACTGCCTATAGGACACAATTAATTGTTATACTTATTAGAGTATGTTACTCCCCGTTTGACCCCAAACCAATGAGAGTAAATTTCAAACAGTGCTCTTCTCCCTCCCTCCTTTTCCTCTCTTTAATAAATTTATGTTTCTATTCACATTACAATCTTAAACTTAACTGATTATGTTGGTCCTCTTTGAAGCAGAACCAGTGAGAATAGTGTTTAAATCATGTTCTTCTCCCTCTTTCTTTCCCTTCTACCATAGTGTGTTTTTATGCCTCTTTGAATGCCATACTTTACCTTTGTTTATCTCATCCTTTCCTTTTATCCCATTACAGTCCCTTTGATCCCCTTAATATGTGTTTTTTGTTTATTTTTTAGTTTGTTTGTTTTTTGTTTGTTTGTTTTTGTTTGTTTTTTGTTTTAATCTTCAGGTTAGTTCATTCATACCCACAGCCTCTATCTATGTATAACCCTCTTAAAGGTCATGATAATAATATAAATTTCAATTTTGACAGTTATCAGCTCCTCATATCTGGATGTGAACATTTTGCTCTTGTTGCATCCCAAGTTATATGCTTGTATGCATAAGAGTGCATGGATACATGTATATATGTGTGAGTCTATGTTTGACCTGTTTACCTTTTTATGTCTTTATTGAGTCTTGTAATTGGAGATCGAATTTTCCATTGAGCTCTGTCTTTTTCATCAGGAAAGTCTGGAAGTCCCTTATTTCATTTAATGACCATCTCCTTGCTTGGAAAATTATGCTCACTTTTGCTGGGTAGTTAATCCTTGGTTGTAGTCCTAGATCTCTTGCCTTATGAAATATCAAATTTCAATCCCTCTGATCTTTTTAATGTAGAAGCTGCTAGGTCCTGTGTGATCCTGACTGTAGTTCCATGATAATTGATTTTTTTTTTTGCTGCTTGCATATTTTTTTCCCTTAATCTTAGAATTCTGGAATTTGGCTACTATATTTCTTGGAGTTTTCAATTTGGGATCTCTTTCAGGAGGTGTATGATGAACTATTTTGATAACTATTTTATCTTCTGATTCCAGGACTTTGGGACAGAAGATGTTGTCTGAAATCCTTTTTTTCATCATGGCTTTCCATTAGACCACTAATTCTCAAGTCATCTCTCCTGGATATGTTCTCTAGGTCAGTTGTTTTTCCAGTGAGATATTATACACTTTCTTCCAATTTTTCAATCTTCATGTTTTGTTTGATTGACTTGGTGCATCATAGGGTTCTGAGTTTCAATTTGACTGATTCTAATTTTTAGCGAATTATCATCTTTGGTTAGTTTTTGAAGATCCTTTTTTGGTAGGTCTTTTCTCCAATTACTTCACTCATTTTACTTTTTTAGGATTTGTTTTCTTCAGTTAAACTTTTTTCCAAGTTGGTCACTACCTCCCTGATTTGGTCTTTAAAATCTTTCTTAACCTCCTCCAAGAATGCTATTCAGGCTTGAGACCAGCTCATATTTCCTTCTGTTGTCTCAGATGTGGGTAGAGTCCAAGTTGTCCTCTGTATTTGGTTGTTCTTGACCTACATAATAAGCTCAGATTGATTTTCTTGCCTTCCCCTTCTCCTTCTCAGCTTCCTTCCCTCCCATTTTGATTTCCTATTTCCTAATTTCTCAGGCTATGAGCTAAGGGCCTGGTTGTTGGCTTTGAATACTGTAGCCAATGGGAGTATAGTTTGAGGCTAAGGCAGAAGTCTCAGAGAGGTATGCAGATGTGCACAGAGTAATCTGTGGAGGAGGGTTGGTCTGGCCACTTCAGATTTCTGCCTTAGGACCCCTGGACTATAGCTCAGGCAGGCTTTTACTGGTGAGGGGCATGGGGCTTGTTGGGAACCCTCCCCCTATTCTCTTTAGACTCCTTGCTGCCTCAGTTACACCCCTTCTCAATGACTCCCAAGTCAGAGGCTATTTACATATCTTAGTATTTCACTCTGGCTAGGACACTTAAATTTGTGTTTTCTACTTCATGAAGGAGGAATCAGAGCATCTAGAGTTTACTTTGTAATTCTAGCCCCTGGAGAAACAGGCAGGTGAATTCTAAACTTCCAGGCTAGGGGCTGATAGCCCCAGGAGAAGCTGCTATCTCTGCTGGTTTCCTCAAGCCCTCTCTTACCTGGCTCCAATGATGCCTCCTGTCCATGGTGAGATGCTAGTGAGATGGCTGTGTTTTGTCCTAGGGATGGGTGTGATGGTCAGCTGGGACTCCTTCTCTTTCTGTTGTAGTCTGCTTGTCAGCTCTCAAGTCTGATCTGTACAGACACCACATGCTCTGCACTCCCCCTCTCCAGACCCACTATGCACTTTCTTGGGCTGGATTCTGCCACACTCCATGCCCCAGTGGATTCCGTCACTCCAGAATCTGTTCAGATTCACTTTTTAAGGTTTAGTGATGGGATTCACAGAGGAGCTTAAAGAAGTTACTGCTTCCTTTCCACCATCTTGACTCCAAAAAAACCTGGAATTCTTGATCATCAAATTTTGCCTTCTACATATATCATTTTGTCAAGTATTCACAAAACAACTTTAAAAAGAAATAAAAGCTGTTTTAGCTTCTTGAGAGCATGACTGATAACTGATGCTTTTTCTTATTTCCATCTAACATCTAGTCTAATTCTACAAAGAAAGTCCACACATTGATATTTAGGATATTTGAATGAAAGAAAGAAAGGTTGTGAATTTAACAATGAATTCTTCAGTCTTTCCTTAAGATTAAATCTCTGCATCCATAAATGTTCCATCTTCAATGCCAAATTTTAATCATATCCCTTCAATGGATATAGAACACCCAGTAATGCCACTGTGTCTGAATATGTCAGAATGGAATGAATATCTAAATGGCTATGCCTACATTAATATATAGAACATAGTAAACTCACTATGGGAATGTCAGCAGTCATCTAATTGAGCTTTTTGTCTCATATTTTTTAAACTATCATTTAAATTACGTCCTTTAAATTCCAGTATCTTATGACAAACACATTGTCTGTCTTGTATGCAGCTATACCTTATGAAGAATATTATATACATCTCTTCATTAACCAAAGTATAGTGTCATAAAAAGATGAAGTGATAGTTTCTCTGTATTCTTCCATGGCCTAATCATGTAAATGCTGTATTCAGTTGTGAAACCAAAATCTTAGGAAGGACATTGAAAATCTTAAATACATCTATGTCAGGTTGATCATAATGCTCAATGAATTAGTGTTCATATACTTAAAAGAGTAGGGGTAATGGACTGGCAATTTTTGACCTAGGGAAAACAACACTTGATGGGATAGCAGGAATGTGCTGGTCAAGGAAAAGTGTAAATAATAGCAGTCATTAAGTACTTGAAGGGCAATGGTATGGAATAGGGACTTATTTTGGTAAACTCTGAGTAGAATTAGAAAAAATGGGCAAAAAAGAAAATAAGATAATTTAGAAGCATTATCAAGAAAAAATTCCAACAACGTGGTCTATGAAAAGTTGAAGGGGCTTCCCTAGAGGATAAAGAGCTCTACTATTCTTGAAGTCTTCAAAAAGTGGCTGAACTTAGTAAGATATTGAATGTTAAATTAATGTTGGAAGCACCATCAATTTATTATGTTGGCTTTGCCCAACCATGAGCATTTAATATTTATCTAGTTATTTAGTTCTTCCTTTATACCACAGTGTTCTTTTTTTTTTTTTTTTGGAGGCAATTGGGGTTAAGTAACTTGGCCAAGTTCACACGGCTAGGTTTTTGTTTGTGTGTTCATTAATTGTCTGAGGCTGGATCCAAACTCAGGTCTTTCTGACTCCAGGGTTGAAGCTCTACTCACTGTGCCACCTAGCCATCTGTACCACAGTGTTCTGTAGTTGTATTTATATATTTTTTTTGTGAGAAGCTTAATGGGTAGACATTTAGTTATAAACTATATTTCTTATGCTTTTCCTTGGGTCATGCGACCAAAATAGAGGGAGAGAAATTTTCTCTGATCCCTACAGACTTTCAAACAACAATTAATAAAAATCATATAACAGAGATAAAGTAATTTCAGCTATCTTTATGGTACAGAATACCAAGAGCTCAAAGGTAAATTGAATAATGGCTCAGTCAGCACTTCCTCTTCCACTGCCCACTGGGTTTCTGGGAGTAACACTACACCAGCCAAGCCATGGGCTTGCTATGGAGAGCTCAATCCATACACAACTCTCCTTTCCAGTGCAACAGTATAGCAGTGATCCATATTGCTTGGGCAGAGAACTGAGGAACAGAAGAAATAGACAAGATGATCTGAGTGGGGGAGGGAGGGAGAACCGTAGGGCACCCTGTTAAACCTGAAAGAAATAGCTCAACATTCATCTGGATTCAATTATGTACCCCTAGAGATGCAGGGCAGTAAACTCTGAATTGCTCTGTAGTGGGGAAGCTGACACTTTGAGATATGGTCATCTAGAGACCTATTATCAGAGGAGAGAAAGTCAGGAAATGAGTGACAGGAAAAAAGGGGGAAATTCAAACTGCAGAAGATTTCAGGGAAAAAATAAAGACCTTGACCATAAGAAGATGATAAATAGGGAAGCTATTAGTAAAAGAAGGAAACACGGCCTCGAATTCTTGCCAACAAGTTCAGACATCTATGGGTCAATACTGAAAACAAAGAAAAGTGCTTGACCACCTTGGGTATCAGAGGAGCCTAAGGATTTTGAGGAGAGAAGAGCATAAAACTGCAGCACATTGTTGCTACATGGTTTAAAAGAGAAATAGCATTTCTAAGAGCAGAATTTATGGCCTCAACAGAAAAAATAGTTGGCAGAATATAAAACAAAACAAAACTTGAATCTGCAATGATAATCTAACCAAAGAAACAAAAGGCAGGGAAAATGATTGGGAAAGGAAATAACATTTAAAGTATACACTTTATCCTTATAAGCAAATTGACTGATCTTAAGTCAGGAAACAGAAAACACGGTGCCAGTTGAAAGAATCCATATTGCCTCTAAAAATAGTCAGACAAGGATAAAAGGAATTTCTATTTTGATCTCTATTTGGATTTTGTCAATAATGTACAGAAAGTTTATGATTTATGTAGATTTATTTTATATTCTGAAATTTTGCTGAAGTTATTGTTTCAACAACATTGAGATGACTATTTTAAAATTCTAAAATAAATCACAAATATGCAAAAAAGAAATTTTATTTTCTCTCTGCCTATACTTATTGTAGCAATATCTGTATTTCTATCTTATTATTATACCTAGTTTTTCTAGCCCTAGATCAAATAGCATGATTAACAAAGGACATACTTGCTTTACCACTTATCTTATTGGAAAAGCCCTCAATTTGTGCACCATATATATAGAAAGCTTTTGTCTTGAGGATAGCTGCTACTTATCAAATTCAGGAAAAGCACACTTATTCCTATATTGTCCTATTCAGCAAAAAAAAAGAAGACATCTATCTTTTAAGCAAAATATCATATATATCTTACTAGAAACATATGCTATATCTTAGTTTTTTTCTTTTCTGGATGTATTCATATAATCATATGATTTATATTGTTCATGTTAATAACATGGTCATTTATTTTCACAATCATTCTACATTGGACAAACATATCATCACTTCTATAAATCAACCAAGATTTATAGAATCTTTTGTGACATATAGTAGAAGTCTGCAAGTATTTTATTGATGTTCATTAATGATATTATTAAATTATAGTTTTATTTCTCTGCTTTAGGCCTTGCCACTTTAGAAATCAAGGTGAATTTTCCTACAATTTCTTTTTTTCCCTCTTTATGAGGAGTCTGTTTAATATTGTAATATGTCAAGGATGTTGTAGAAGGAATTTATGGGACAGGTAGTTTAAGCTGGATAATCTTTGAGGTCCCTTTCAACTCCAAGGTTCTGTGATTTTGTAAAGCTCTAATCTCAATACATATTAACTTCCCACTCTTTCATGTATAATACTAACTCATATTTACATAGCACAATATTACCATATTTGATCTTCACATATAATAACCTCTTTCCATCTTGAGACATTTTCTAAGATTAGCTAGGAATGGAAGTAGCATAGAGAGAAAATTAAATCTCTTTTATGTTTGATCCATTTTCTCAAATCTTTTAAGGTGCTCTCTCTTGCTCATGTGAGCAACTAGGCATTGCAACAGCACCTTGAAGGGAGGGATATATCTTTCTTAAGGCCAGCAATAGATTACTAAAATGATCTTATTTAGAAGTCATGCATTTGACAGGGAAAATCACATACACACTTAGATCATTGCATCTGTACTCATGCTATTTCCTCCATCCATTCTACATCTAAATTGGTATAGGCAGATATCCGAAGTCACTAAATGAAACAAGTGATTTCAACTTCACTCATAGTAAAATATGCTTAATTGTTTTCATACTTCACAAGGAGCAAAAAGAAGTAATTGATTAGGATTATACGGTATGACTAAAATGTCCATATCTGGACAGAGAATTCATTGCTATGCATATACTTAAGAAAGGTCAAAAACACCAATAAAATTGATATAAAGTTAAAAATAAGTGTAGCACTATTTTAGTTATAGCAAAGAACTAGAAAGAAAAAGGAAATTCTTCAATTTGATTTATATAGAAATTCTTATCACAATTAACTTTAAAAGACTCTAATAAATTCAATATCTTCAATGTTACAAATAACAATGTTTTACTTATTTTTAAAGTGCTTTCAAGTAAATTGGAAGAAATTTTGAATTTTGGAAGATTGAGAGATAAATAACTTATTTATTCCCAATGAAAAAAGTAATTTTTGTATTTGAAATCACACAAATTATATTCCATATTGACCCTATCACAAAAGAAAACAAAAAAGTAAGAAAATTGTACTTCATTAGCACTCAGAGTTCATCAGTTCTCTCTCTGAAGGCGGATAGAATTTTTTCATCATAATGCTTTCATCATAAGAGTTGTCATGGATTACTGTACATAGTAGCCAAGGCTTTCACAGTTGACCATGATCAAAACATTGTAATTAATTGTGCATAGTAATATACCAGTTCTCCTCACTTCACTTTGCATCAATTCATTTAAGTCATTGCAGGTTTTTGTGAAACCATCCTCTACATCATTCTGTATAGTACAATGGTATTTTGTAAACATCATATAACACAACTTGGTAAGCCATTTCCCAGTTGATGGTCATTCCCTCAATTGTCATTTCCTTGCCACACAAAAATAACTACCATAAATATTTTTTATATATTGGTACTTTTTCCTTTGATTTCTTTGAGGTGAAAACCTAGTAATTATATTGTTGGGACAAAAGTGTATGCACAGATAGGGTTCTAGAGTAGTACAACCCACAAAAAAAGTCACAGTAAAATAAATTTCCAGTCCAAGACAACTTAGAAGGAAGCAGGAAAGAATTGTTGCACAAGGGTAAGAGTGGAGCTCAGCCTGGTGTGGGCCACATCAGTGCAGACCAAGCCCCAGTAGACACAAAACAAGTCTTTGGATGAGTGAATCACTAGTAGCAGTAGTAGTTTCTAGACCTCTTAGTCCATAAACTCCAAAGAAAGTTTTAAAGGTCTGCAGGAATGGTCTGTCACACTGGGGTTTGAGTACAGTGCAGTCCATCAGAGACCATGACAGAAAAGCCCCTGTCCAACACACCAGAAATAGGCCTTGGGAGTGACTGAATCAGCAGCAGTTGCTGCTTCCAGAGCTCTCAGTCTGCAAAAAGTAAGGGGGTTGAACAACTTATCAGAAAGAGATTACAGAGGGTCTTTTTGCTATTAGAGACAGAACTTTATTGCTTTGCCCATACTCAGATCCAGGCCACAGACCTGAGTGGCCATCCCAGGGCAAGGAGGAGCACTAGCCTTGCAAAGCACATGGCCACAGTGGAGCGGTGACCTTCCTCACTGCTACAGGGCAGAAAAGAGCACTTATCATAACTCACAGATTAGAGCACAGACCAGGAAAAGAGCAAACACCTCTCCTTACATCATAACAACTTGAAGAAACTGAAAATTTACAGGTCCCTGGAACTGTCTCACACTTTAATTTTATTTTTTTACATATCATCCCTTCAAGAGAAGCATAAAAAATCTAAAGAGGAAAGAGAAACAATAATGGATTTAATAGGGTTAAATTTTCTACATTCCTACATGGGAAGATGATATTTGTAACTCATAAGACCTTTCTCATTATTAGGGTAGTCAGGAATGTATATAGGCAGAAAGTATAGGTGTGAGTTGAATATGAAGGGATGATATCTAAAAATAAAATTAAAGCATGAGAGAGGAATATACTGGGAGAAAGAGAAAGGGAATGTTATAATGGGGAAAATTATCTCACAAAAAAGAGACAAGAAAACATTTTTACAATGGAGGGGATGAGTGGGGAAGTGAGGAGAAGTTAGTGAACCTAACTTTCATCAGAATTGGTTCAACATGCATAATCAATTAGGTAAATAAATTTATCTTTCCCTACAGAAAAGTAGAAGGTAAAGGGAATAAAAAAGGGGGAGGGTGATAGAAAGGAGGGAAGATTGGAAGAGAGGTAGTCAGAAGTAAAACACTTCTGAGGAGGCACAGGATAAAAGGTGAGAGAGAATAGAATAAATGGAGGAAGGGATAGAATGGAGGGAAATACACACAGCAATAGCAACTGAAAAAAACTGAAGCAAGTTTCTCTAATAAATAGCTCATTTCTCAAACATAGAGAACTGAGTCAAATTTTCAATAATAAGAGCCATCCCTGAATTGGTAAATGATCAAAAGATAGGGTTAGTTTTCAGAAGAAGTAATCAAAGGTATTTATAGTTATGTGAGAAACTACTCAAACTAGCCATTGAGTAGAGTAATGTAATTTAAAATATTTCTTAAGTGTTACCTTATTCCTATTAGATTGGCTAATTAGACAGAAAAGGCATATGGCAAATGTTGGGGGGGTATATGGGAAAAATGAGATATTAGTGCACTGTTATTGGTGTTGTGAACTAACTCAACCATTCTCTAGAGCAGTTTAGGACTAGGCCCAAAAGGGTATAAAAGTATGCACTTCCTTTGGCTTAGTGATGCCACTACTGAGTATTTATCCCCAAAGAGTTTAAAAAAAAATGAAAAAGGACCTACATGTAGTAGCTCTTTTATGAGGGCAGAAAATTGGAAGTAGAGAGGATGCCCATCAATTTGGGGAACAGTTGAAGAAGCTGTGGTATGTGATTATGATGGAATACTACAAAATAATATATAAATGTAAAATAAAATGGAGTACTATAAAAATGATGAGTAGGATGCTCTCAGTAAAACCTGGAAAGACTTTCATGGGCTGATGCAAAGTCATATGTACTGTGTTCCAAGTAACATCAATATTTTAAGATAATCTAAAATATTTATGATGAAAAATGCTATCCATTACCAGAAAAAGAACTGATGGTGTCTGAATGTAGCTTATTTTTCTTGAGGTTTTTGAGTTTGTTTTTTTTTTTGGTCTATGTGTTCTTTCATGACATGACTATTACAGAAATATTTTGCATGACTACACATGTATAACCTAAAATAAAGTGCTTACCTACTCAAGGAGCGGTGATGGGGAGGGAGGGAAGAAGAGAATTTGGGACTCAAAGTTTTAAAATGAATGTTAAAATTATTTTACATGTAACTGGGGAAAATAAAATACTAAATATAGGTAATCTTATAAAATTTATACAAAGTTTTATAGCCCTTTCTGCATAATTCCAGATTTTTCTCCAGATTAGTTGAAGCAGTTCAGTACTCCACTAACAGTTTTTCCTCATCACCTTTAGAATTTGTTATTTTTGATAGGTATGTGATAGTAAGATAGAGTTGTTTTAATTTGCCTTTCTCTAATCAATGGTCCATATGAATATTAATAGTTTTGTCTTCTTAGGTTTAGAGCCTTTTCTTCCCTGATGCTCAAGTATTACGTTTTTTGTTTTGTTTTGTTTTGGGGGGTTGCTTCTTTCCCCAGTCTATTTCTTCACTTTGAACTTTATAGGTAAGATAGACTCTGACCACCTGGGCATAAGAAGGCAATGCCCCAAGCTTCAGGCTTTTTGTGTGCTACTGTTTTTAGGGATAGTTCTGTGAGGTTGTAAATTTTTGGTGCTTCCAAGGTGGTATGACCTGATTATAGGTGTGTTTACTGGTCTTCTGGTGTATCCATGTGGTGGATTTTATCCATGTAAGGGCCCTGTTCCCCTTCATCCATAAGTATTCATGCTCTTCTTTTTCCTGGTACTGTGACCAGGTCCCCTGCTCTCGTGCATTTGCAAGTGTTGGTACTCGTCTCTGCCCTAGAACTGCATCCCAGAATTTCTCATGGGCTATTGAGTTCCCAATCAGAGCCAGATGCATTGAGTGCCAGCAGTGGTACTCTGTAATAACCTTCAGACCAATGGTCTGACCTCCATACCATCTCTGGTTAGAAAACTTTAGAAGGTACTTCTGCTGCTTTATCCCACTCTGCACCTACACCTACCAGTGTTGCAACCCTCTTCTCTGAACCTCCCAGTTGCCTTGGTCTGGATAAATGTCTTTTTTTTTTTTTTTTGCTTTTTGGAGGGCAATTGGGCTTAAACGACTTGCTAAAAGTCACATGGCTAGTATTCTTGTTAACTATATGAGGCTGGATTTGAACTCAGGTCCTCCTGACTCCAGGGCCAATGCTCTATTCACTGTACCACCTAGCCAACCCTGGATAAATATCTTTCTCTCTGACTCTGACCTTTTGTTTGGCTCTATTGCTCCAAAATTTTATTTGAGGCATTATTTTAAATTTGTATTGACGGAAATATTGAATTTATTTGCATCCCTTCAGTATTATGCCATTTTAACCACAATTCCTTTAAAAAACATTTTTATAAAGTTTATCTTAAAAAAAAAACCATGTTTACATCATATTAACCATTTGATTTTTGGTGTGATCAAAAGTTGCATTTGGTTTCTTGTGACAAAATATAGAAGGTAAAATTTGACTTCCAGAAGTGAGCTGTCATTTCATCTACTGCAAAAGAATGTTTCCTCAAAATGTTAATGTCTTTTTGATATCTCAATTTAAAGCTTGCAATTCACTAAATTTAATGTATAGCATTTCCTGGGGACAGCAAATCATATACTATGATAAATTCATAAAGACATGAAATCTATTAAATTATTCTATTATTTTCAGGGATCTTAATATTGAGATTTTACCACCCTCTGGCTTATGTTCTATATGGTAAATATAAATATAAGTATAACACTCATTAGCAAGTGTTGATAGGGATTTTTCATATATAAATTTCCCTTCATATTAATATCAAACCACTTTAAACTCAATTCACAGACTACATATCAAGGAAAACTGTGTTTTTAGCATAAAACCACAAAAAGATATTTTAAAACCTACTTTGTTTTTAAACATAACATTTTATATGTGGAAGAATATTGATTTTTCATGTTAAAGATGATATTCAGTGATCTATTTCACTTTAGCTGTATAGAAATAAACATACATAGCTATAATGGTTAGATAACTGGGGTATCAATATTTTTTTTTTTGTTTTTCCAAGGCCAGGTCAATATAACCTGAAGAGAAATATAAGAATTCCAGTTCAATCAACATTAGTTAATTTCTTGTAACTGAACTTAAGTGATTTTGTGTTTACTGCATCAGAAATGGCAATGGTCAGCAGTCAGTCAATATTTATTAAGCATTCAAGTTTCAGGTACACAGCAAAGAAATGAGGATTTATATGAGTTTAAATCATTAATAAATGCCAAATGTTTGGGAACCCAAACACCAGAGATCTACAACCAATTCCTTAACTAAGTGCCTTACTTCACATCACTAAGCCAAACTTTCTATGATTCAAATTCTCCATCCATTAAATGGGTTTATGAATTTCACTACATACTTAATTGAATTATTTGAAGTATCTTTTAAAGTAAGTCTAATATCCTCTGAACATATAAGGAAATCTTACAGATAATATTCATTTAAAAGGAGAGGAAGTAATGCAATTATCCATTTAAAAACAAACACATCAGCCTTGCTTTATGTGGGCAATATAAACTGGGGACTAGGAATGAAATATTGAGACTTCTAGTTAACTTGTTCTTAAATTAAAATAATATAAATATCAGAAAAATAGCACCATAAGCAGCATTAATAGCTGATATTTAGCAGAATTTAAAGCAAACAATCAAGAGGCATTTATTAAGGGCCTACTGTGTGCCATGTGCTACATTAAGTTCTAGGTTAAAAAATATAGTGAAATAATCCCTGACTTCAGGGAGCTTGAATTGCATCAAAGGTGACAGTATATACTTATTTAACAAGTACATACAATTCATGTAAAATAAAAAGGAATTCTAGGAAAGGTAATTCCTAGTAGTTAAAACATGAACACTTCCTGGAGGATGTAACATTTGAAATTGTATTCAATGTACTAATTTCACATGACTTGTTCCTGCATTCTACCTTAGGTACTCACAGTTAAGGTCATACACTTGATATTGCCATAACCCATGAATGCTCCATTTCCATGTTCACAAACTGTAAAATCACAATGTATCATTCCACATCTCCCTCTGTATTTCAAACCCAAACCGTGTCCTTGATCTTCACCATGGTCTCCAATGTATCAACCCCTAGTTTTTCCATGTCATTATTCCTCTACTTGTTATAATCTCCTCCCTTTCCTATGTCGACCCCTAATAAGCTATTTCCACTATAGTGTCATCTTCTATTGAATTCCGTGCCTCTTCCCTACTCAGAATGAGATAGATTTGCCAAGCCTCAGTCCAGGATGCCATCTGCTATTTTAACTATCACTCATGCTGTCTAATGAAACTACAGAAAAATGTGAAATTGTACTGATTTGAATGCCTAAAAAATTTCGGTCCATTATTTCTATTGAATATTCACAGTAGCAAAGCAATCCATTATAACTCCTTAACGTACTCACTTACTACTAACCACACCAGATTTTACAAACCTCATCATTTTTCTTCAAACCTCCCTTAGCTCCCCCTCTACTGAGCTTCTGAGCTGAGAATATTGCCTTATAATTGACTGAAAAAAAATTAAGATTTCCTTGAGAGCATCTTCTTCCCCACTCTTCCTCAATTCATATCTTCCAGAGCTTTTTTCCCACTATCAACAAGTTCACATCTTTTTCATATAATAAAATTGTTCTTCTCTTTGCCAAGCAAATATTTCTACATTCAAAAGTGATGTGTAATATTCTTTGGTAGGTCTATCCCAATCCTATCATATTCACTTTTAGGTCTATCCCAATCCTATCATATTCACTTTCTCACTTACCTTCAATCTTCTTGCCTATTGCCAATTCCCTATTGCCTATAAATGGGTCAATGGGTGCTTTATCGATAAAAAAAAATACTCTTGCATGATTCATATATCTTTAGAGCTATTACCCCAGGAGTATCCTCCCTTTTATGGTAAAAACTCCTTGGGTATCAAAAAAAGGTCATTTCATTTAATGTCCTCTTTACCTTCTTTTGTTTTGCTTTTTGCAAGGGGGAAGGCAGGGCAATTGGGGTTAAGTGACATGCCCAAGGTCACATGGCTAGTAAGGGTTAAGTGTCTGAGGCTGGATTTGAACATCAGGACTGGTGCTCTATTTACTGCACCACCTAGCCACCCCTCCTATTTACCTGGGATTAAAACCAAGAATCACCTACCCAGCAAAACTGAGAATCATGTTTCAGGGGAAAATATCATCCTTCAGTGGTATAGAGGACTTTGGAGTATTCTTGAAGAAAAAAAACAGAGTTGAATAGAAAATTTGACATTCAGATACAAGAAGGAAGAGAAACTTGAGAAGGTAAAGAGGGAAAAGAAATCATAAGGAACTTATCAAAGTTGAACTATTTACATTCCTACATGGAAAAATGATAACTGTAACTTATAAAACTTTTCTTTGTATGAAAATAGTTAAGGGAATAGAAATTATATATATATATATATATATATATATATATATATATATAGAGAGAGAGAGAGAGAGAGAGAGAGAGAGAGAGAGAGAGAGAGAGAGAGAGAGTGTCTTTATTGGAATGTATATGGGCATGTGAATACATATGTGAATGTGTGTGTATGTTTATGTTTATGGGTATACATTCATAGAGGGCACAGGACCAATTTAACAGGAAGAGATGATACTTTAAAGGTGAAATTAAAAGATAAGGAAGGGATATGATTAGAGAAGATGGGAAGAGACAGAATGGGCCAAACTATCTCCTATAGAAGAGGCAAGGGAAAATGGGTACAATGGAGGGAATAACAGGAAGGCATAAGGGAATGGGTCAACCTTATAATCATTGAATTTGGCTCTGGGAGTGAATGACATACACACAAAATAGGGTATCTCACCCTACAGGAGAGTAGCGGGGCAGGGGATAAGAGGAGGGATGATGGAAAGGTCAGACTGGGGTGGGGGTAGTGAAGTCAGAAGCTCACACCTTTGAAAAAGGATAGGACCAAAGCAGAGAATTTTACAAGTGGGAGGCATGATAGGAGGGAAGGAAATATAATCAGTCTTCTACAAGTTATCTACTATGTTAAGGTTATGCATTTGCTACACATGTACAACCTATATTGAAATACTGATCTTCCTGGTATAAGTGGGTGAAGAGGAGAAAGGGAATGGATTTGGAATTCAAAGTTTTAAAACCAAATGTTTAAATATATATACTATTATTAATACTATCTTACATGTAATTGGGAAATAAGAAGAAGGGATATACTGGGGGCCTGCTACCTTGGGGAGGTGTGTAGGGAAACAAACCGGCAGAAAATTTGTGACAAAATCTGGCAGAAATATATAAAGTAAACCAGGAGTTAATAAAGCATTTGGGAAAAAAGAGATTATTTGTCTTTATGATATTGTCATTATAGAAATTATTCTCCTTTTTCTATTCACTTCACTCTGTATCAGTCCATATAACTCTTCCTGAATTTCTTTGAAACCATCCATTTCATCCTTTTTATATCATGGTAATATTCCATGATATGTATAATTTTTTCAGCCATTTCACTAATTTATATGAATATTCTCAGATTCTCAGTCTTTGCCTCGCCTTGTCAAAAGACGTATAAATATTTTGTGCATTGTTAGGGATTGTTTTATTTAGACTAATCCCTTCTTCAATATACCATCTCTTTATTTCTTCCTCCCTTTCTCTCCTCTTTCTCTTTTGTATGACATGTATTTCTGTACACAATTCTGTCTGAATATTTCCCTCCTTTGACAGTTCAAATGAAAGTGAGGTTTAAGTGCCAGCTAAGACTCCCTCCATCTCTCTCTGTCATTATAGAGTTGTCTACATGGGTAATGGGTACCTTGAGTATATAGGATAATTTCCCCTCATCTCTTTCCCTTTCCCTGACTCAAGTTGACTACACAGAACTCCCTCTCTGTTCTTACTTTTCTCCTAAGATCATCAATATATAACAGAACAACTCCCAGCCCTTCCACCTAATTTGATTCCCACTATGAATCATGATAATGACAGGTTTCAGAAGGTAAACCTGAATTAACTTCTCATGTTTGAATGTAAGTAGTTTGTCCTTGTCTCATTTCTTTTAGTTATTCACATTTATCTCCTTTATATTTTTCTTGACCCTTTTGATTAAATTTCTAAATTTCAATTCTGCTCAAGTTTCCCCTATGGCTCCCCCACCCAGGAATACTTGGAAGGCTTTTGTTTCATTAAATAACAATTTTTTATTTTGTAGGATTATAAAGGATATTGCTTATTGCAATATTTTCTTTGACCTAGATTTGGTATGATTGGTTATAATATCCCTGGTAGTTTCCATTTCATCTTTTATATTTTTCTTGGTGGTGAGGGGAGGTGTGTTTAGTTGATTCTTCCTATTTGACCTTTGGCTTCCAGTTCTAAGAGATATAAGAGATCATTAAAGATTTATTGAAATATTCTTTTTATGTCTTTCAGATAATCCAATAATATTATTTTTTTATTTCTCTCTTAGCTTTTTCCCCCTCTCAGTTGTCTTTCTATGAGACATTTTGTATTTTCTTCTTTTTTGGTTTTGTAATAATATTTCTTATTTTCTTAGAGTCACAAGCCTTAATTTGTTCATTCTAATTTCCTTGTGATTTATTATTTGGTCAAAGTTATTTTTTTTCTTTTTAACTCTTCTATCAAGATGTTAAATCATTTTCCCAATTCTTTCTTTCATAGCTCTTGGATCTTTTAGATTTTTTTCTTCTAGAACTCATTTTACACATATACACACACTCATTCAGTTGTTTAATCGAGGAATTCTAGTTGAATTTGTACTTAACTTTCATTTCTCTGTTTTACATGTAATAGAGTCTTTTTCTTTTCTTATGGGTTCACTTCTTATGACCACAATGACTTTTACTGATGGGATTCTTTTTTAATTTGCTTATTTTTCCAGGCTACTCCCTGACTTTTGACTTGATGTTTGGGCCAAGCTCTGCATACTTTTATTGGGAAGGTATCACTGGTCCTGTTCCTCCTTTCTTTGCATATTGAGTATTGTGTTATTCTATTATCTCAGGAACATGCTAGGGACCTGCAAGTTTTCAGAACCCTTAAATTGTTTTGACCTAAGTCAAAGTCCAATTATCATCCTCTCAAACTTAACTCTGTGAGTACCTGATGTGAATTGTGGTCTAAATAACAATAGAATCTTACTGGAATTAGCCACCATCAGGCAACCAGGAAGCTTTGCTCCCAGGTTCTGAGTTACATATCTACAGATTTTACTTTGGTTTGAGATTGCTGCACTGATTACTTTTCTGCATTCATCAGACAAATAGAAGCTGGAACTGTGATAACACTCTGCTCCTGGTGTCTGGGTTACTTGCTTTTCAATTTGTTCTACTGGTCAGATCCCTTCCCCTTTGTCCATAGATGTCTCTGTCTACCATCCTTTCCTGACCTCAGGTGAAAACAAGATAAAGCAATGACTTACTATGACTTTTCCTTACATTTCCCCAACCATATTCCATTTGCTACATTTTTGAGAACTGTTTGGAAAGGCTGAGTGCATATGTATGTGGATGTGGTGGGGGGAGGAATCGATTCTATTTTTTCCTACTACTCTGTCATCTTGTTTCTGCTTCCCTATTCACTCCTTTTTTTTAAGATGGACAATTTTCAACACAATGAGTATTATTTATCATGCATTTTTTTCAGATTTTAAGTTTACATTGTTATATACTTGTGCATATTACTTTTCTTTTTTTAACAAATGCTTTATTAACTTCTAGTTTACATCACTCATCTCCTCTAGATTTTGAGATACAATTTTCCCCATTTTTCCCCTACCCACCACCCCAGAATAGCAGTCCCACCAGATATCCCCTCATCCAATCTGCTGTCTCCCATATACCGCCTTCAACTTTACCATTAGGGTGAGGTGAATCTCTGTGCCCCAATGCCTGAACATTTTATCTCCCGATTACATGGAAAATCACACACTATTCTTAATACTATTAAGTTAAATGTTTCAAATATATATATGTATATATATATATATATATATATATATATATATATTTGAAACATTTAACTTTAAAACCTCGAATTTTAGATCCATTCCCTTCCTCCCTTGTCACCCATTCCCTCTGGGAAGATAAGCAATTCAGTATGTGTTGTACATGTATAGCTATGCAAAACATTATCACAGTAAATACATTGTAAAAGGCTGCTTATAATTCCCACCCACCCACCCCACCCCCAACCTGGTCTATTCCCTACTTTGTATTCACTCCCTTTTGATATTTTATTTGACAAATATAATGACCCCGTCTCTATTCTCAATCTTCTTGACCTCTCTGCATCTTTGACAATATTGAACACCCTTTTCTTCTAGATACTCCTTCATCTAGATTCTTTTGCTGTATGCAAGTTCAATACCTGGCTAACCTTTGTCTCTGATTTTCTAGGTCATAATTAATTTTACATTTGATAAATGTGGGTGCCTCAAATTACTATCATATCAAGTCAGATAATTATTAAATCTATTTATCCAGTCATAAATTCTCTTGTGATCTACAGACTTGCATCATTATTTTCTATTGAAGATCTAAATTTTTACATACTATAGAAATACTAAATTCAATCATACAAAAATGAACTTACTCTCTTTTTCCCTTTCTTAATTTCCCTATTATTGTTGAGAGCACAGTTGTCTTCCCAATAACCCAGACTTAAAATTGAGTGTTTCTTTTGATTCTTTATTTATACTTCCCATTTCCAATGCATTGTCATTGTACTATAGATAATACTTTTGCAAAGTATTATCTCATGCTTCCTTTTTTCCATCTTTTTCCATTCCCATTTTATATTTTCATCAGCTTCATTACATAATGGGAATTAATTTCTTTCTCTTCTCCACTTCCTGGATCCCCTAGCTTACTTGAAGTCTCTGACAAATATCATCCTCTACAAAGAAATGCCACCCTTGAACTCTAAAGCAAACCCTAATCACCTCACTTCTGGATTATTGCAATAGTCTTTGGACTCTCCCCATTGTAGTAAATTTTATTTTTTTCAAATACACATTTGTTTTTGTAACTTTGAGTACTAGATTTTTTTCCCCTTCTTCCCTCCTCACCCACACCCACTGGGAAGATAAGCAATTCAATATATGTTGTCTATGTGTAATTACGCAAGAGATTTCCATACTAGGTATACTGTGAAACACTGACTATATTTCCGTCCATCCTATCCTACCCCCGACTTATTCTATTTTCTTCTTTGATACTGTCCCTTTTCAAATGTGTTTCCTTCTAACAACCATTTCCCCAAACTTCTCTTCCCTCCTATCATCCCCCCTCTTATCCCCTCCCCCTCTATTTTCCTATCGATTAAGAGACCCAATTGAGTGGGTGTGTTATTCCCTCCTTAAGGCAAATTCAGTGAGAGTAAGGTTGTCCCATTCTCATTCACCTTCCTGCTTTATCCCTTAATTGTAACAGTTTTCTCTTGCCTCTTTTTTATGAGATAATTTATCCTAATCTATCTCTCCCTTTCTCATTTTCCCAATGTATTCCTCTCTCTCCTCTAAATTTTGGGTTTTTTTAGATATCATACCTTCATATTCAATTCATTTTTTGCCCTCTGTATATTTATACATGTACAAACATGTGCAACCCTCACATATATATTTATACATACCTACAACCTCCTATATACATATATGTATGTATTGTGTGTTATATTTATATATATATAGAAACACACAGACACAGACACAGACACTTCAACTGTCCTCATACTGAGAAAAGTCTTTTTTTAATTAAATGCTTTATTAACTTCTAGTTTACATCATTCATTTCTGAAAGATTTTGTGTTACAAATTTTCTCCACATTTATCCCCTACATACCACCCCAAAATACCCACAGCTCCAATGTGCTTTCTCCCATATTTTCTCCCATACCCCCTCCAACTTTTCAGTAGGTTATGGTGGATCTCTATGCCCCAGTGCCTGTATGTCTTATTTTCCATTTACATGTAAAATAATATTGATAATAGTATATATGTGTCTGTGTGTGTGTTTTAAACATTTGATTTTAAAATTTTGAATTCCAGATTGATTCCCTTCCTAGCTTGTCACCCACCCTTACTGGAAAGATAAACAATTCAATATAGGTTGTAGAACGGTAGCTATGCAAAACATTTCCATAGTAGATATATTGTAAAAGACTGACTATATTTCCTCCCTCCTATCCCACCTCCCACTTGTTCTATTCTCTACTTGATCCTGTACTTTTTCAAAAGTGTGTGCTTCCAACTTCCCTCCCCCCGCAGCCTGCCCTCCTTTCCATCACCCCCCCTCCTCCCCTTCCCCACTACTCTCCTGTACAGTGAGATACACTATTTAGTGTATATGTAATTCCCTCCCTAAACAAAATTCAATGGGAATAAGGTTGACCCATTCCCTTTTGCCTTCTTGTTCTTCCCTTCCATTGTAATCGTTTTCCTTGCCTCTTCTATATAAGATAATTTACCCCAATCTGTCTCTCCCCATGTAATCTCATTATATTCCTTTCTAACAGCTGAATTTCACATTTTAAGTATCATCCCTTCCTATTAAATTGGTCCTGTGCCTTCTATAGCTACACACACACACACACACACACACACACACACACACACACACACACACATATATAAACACATTTCTATATACTTCAATGATTCTCATACTGAGAAAAATTTCATAAATTATAGTTATAATTTTTTTCCATGTAGACATGTAAATAGTTCAATTTGATAAGTTCCTTATGATTTATTTTCCCTGTTTACCTCCTTATGCTTCTCTTGCTTCTTTTATCTGAATGGCAAATTTTCCATTCAACTCTGGTATTTTCATCAAGAATGCCTGAAAGTCCTCTATTCCATTGAATGACTATATTTTCCCCTAAAACATGATACTCAGTTTTGCTAGGTAGGTGATTCTTGGTTTTAATCCCAGCTCCTTTGACCTCTGGAATACCATATTCTAAGCCCTTCAATCCCTCAGTGTAGAAGCTGCCAGGTGGTGTGTTATCCTGATACTGTTTCAACAATATTCAAATTCTTTCTTCCTGGCACCTTGTAACATTTCCTCCTTGATCTGGGAATTCCAGAACCTGGATATAATATTCCTAGGAGTTTTCTTTTTGGAATCTTTTTCAGGATGTGATTGGTATTGTTTCAACCTCTATTTTGCCATCTTGTTCTAAAATATCAGGGCAATTTTCCCTGAGAATTTCTTGAAGGATGATTTCTAGGTTCTATTTTTGATCATGGCTTTCAGGTAGTCCAATAATACTTAAATTATCTCCCCTGGACCTATTTTCCAGGTCAGTGGTTTGACCAATGAGATATTTCACGGTGCCTTTTATTTTTTCATTTGTTTGTATCTGTTTAATAGTATATTGATTTCTCATGAAGTCACTAGCTTCCCTTTGCTGCAATTTAACTCTGAATGAATTATTCTCTTCAGTGAGCTTTTGAGATCCTTTTTCCATCCAGCAAATTTGACTTTTAAAAGCATTCTTCTCCTCATTGCATTTTGAGCCTCTTGCCATTTGAGTTAGTCTTTTTTTTAAGGTGTATTTTTTTCATTCAATTTGTTGACTCCCAGTTAACAAATTTCTTGCATCATTTTCATTTCTCTTCCCTATTTTTCCTCCACTTTTCACATTTGATTTTCAAAATCCTTCTTGAGCCCCTCTATGGCCTGTGACCAGTTTGTATTTTTCTTGGAAGTTTTGGTGCAGGATTTCTGACTTCATTGTCTTCCTCCTTTTCTATGTTTTGACACTTTTTGTCCCTAAAATAGGAGTGTAAAGTTGGGTTGCTCTGTTTACTTTGCTTCCCTCATTTGCTCATGTTTTCACTCAATTAATTGACTTTTAGGCTTTTTGCCACAGTAGGTCTCTTCCACCAGAAAGGGGAGCCTCATACCAAATGCTTGGATTTTCTCAGCTGCCGAAGGTATAAGTTGGGTGCCCTCTGTGAAGTCTCCACATTCGCCAGCATGGTGTTCACACACCACAGGACCTCAACCTTAGGCCACAATCCAGATCTAAGCAGGTTAAAGCAAGAGCAATTAACCCTCAGACTCTTTGGTTGGCCCCCTACAATCTGAAGGCCAGGAGCTGAAGCAGTCATGTGTGGCTGTGGCTGACCAGTCACAGCTCCTCAGGGGCTTCTCACTCTGGGGGGCAGAGGCTGACCAAACTCCCAACTACTAGATCCCAAAGTCCACACTGCACTGATCTTTCAAATGTTGTGTGTTGTTTTGTGTATCAGCGTTATACTCTGCCCTCAGAAATTTTCTCCATTTTTATTGCATATAACTTGTTTACATATAGTTTTTCATATAATATAAATCATCTCACCTATTAGAATGTGAAATCTGTGAGGGTAGGAATGATTTTTTTTTGCTTTTGTTTGTATCTGCAATGCTTAACACAACTATGGACATATAGCTTGTTGACAAGACTTGATTCAAAAAAGCATAGGGGGGTGGCTAGGTGGCCCAGTGAGTAGAGCACCAGCCCTGGACTCAGAAGGACCTGAGTTCAGATCCGGCCTCAGACACTTAACACACACAAACAAAAAAATCTAGCCGTGTGACCTTGGGCAAGTTACTTAACCCCAATTGCCCTCCAAAAAGCAAAAAACAAAAAAAGCATAGGGAAAAAATATATTAACTAAGATTAAAAATAATAAAAAGCATAGTTTAAAAAAGGGCCTTTCTTCAATATGTTAAACATCATCTGTATGAATCCAAATGGTAGCATTTAAGAATGGAAACTCACTGAAAGCCTTTCCAAAAAGATGGACTATAAAACAAGAATTTATTAAGTGCCACAATTATTTTATGTAATTATAGAAATACAACCTATGGAAATAATATGAAAAAGACAAGTTGATAAAATATGCATAAGCAAAAAAGAAAACTATTTTTGTTTTCAGATAATGTGGTTGAGAAATTCTAGAGACTCAATAAAAATATTCAAAACCTTTTTTTTTAAAGTTACTTTAATAATCTTTGTGAAATAAATGCACAGAAAGGACAATCCATTTGGAATAATTACAACAAGATCCAGAAAGAGGATGGAGAAAAAGAAAAAAATCCATTCAAAATAATTGTGATATTCATAAAATATCTCAGAGTAAACAAACTAAGAGGCATTGGGACTTTACAAATAAATTGCCAAAAAAAATATTTGTGAACTAAAATATTTAAATAATTGAAGAGATATGCAGAGGTTATCATTTTGCCTCTTGATATAACAAAAAGATTGGCATTACCTAAATTGATTGGGAAACTTAGTATTTTAACAAATTAGTGATGAGTTATATGTAGAATTAGAGAAGATAGCTAAATAAATCTAGAGAAAAAAGTATGATAATCTCAAGGAAGAATTACAAAAAATAAAAAGAAAGTTGTTAATGTCATTAGCAAATGATTCTATAAAGTATCAATGACCAACACTAAATATTATTATCTATTAAACAAAAGTAAATGAGTAGAATAGATGATATAAAAGTATAGACCAATTTCCCTCATGAATATAGATGCAAAAATTTTAAATAAAATGTTGCAAAAAGCAAAAAGACTACAGCAACTTATCAGAAGAATGATTGAAATAATGACAACCAAAGGAGAGATTAATAAAATTGAAATTATGAAAACTATTGAATTAATAAATAAAACTAAGAGCTAGTTTTATAAAAAAAAAAAACAATAAAATTGATAGACCTTTAGCCAATATGAAAAAAAGAAGAAAACCAAATTATGAGTATCAAAAATGAAAAGGGTGAATCTACCTCCAATAAGAGGAAATTAAAACAATGATTAAGAATCATTTTACAAAATTATATGCACATAAATTTGACAATCTTAGTGAAATGGATGAATATTTACAAAAATATAAGTTGCCCAGATTAACTGAAGAGGAAGTAAAGAGGAAATAAATTACTTAAATAACCCGATCTCAGAAAAAGAAATTGAACAAGCCATCAGTGAACTCCTTAGGAAAAAATCCCCAGGTCCAGATGGATTTGCTAGCAAATTCTATCAAACATTTAAGGAACAATTGGTTCCAATACTCTACAAAATATTTGTGAAAATTAGTGAAGAATGAGTCCTACCAGATTCTTTTTATAACACAAATATTGTATAGATACCTACATAAGGAAGAGATAAAATGGAAAAAGAAAAGTATAGACCAATTTCCCTCATGAATATAGGTGCAAAAATTTAAATAAAATATTGCAAAAAAAGAATACAGCAGCTTATCACAAGAATGATAAACTTTGATCAAGCAGGATTTATTCCAGGAATACAATCATGGTTTAATATTAGGAAACCCATCAGTATAATTTGTCAAATCAACAATAAAACTAGCAGAAACCACATGATTATCTCCAGATGCTGAAAAGACTTTTGAAAAAGTAAAACATCCATTCCTATTAAAAACACTAGGAAGTATAGGAATAAATGGAGCCTTCCTTAAAATAATAAGTAGCATCTATTTAACCAATTAGCAAGACCAGGGTTGAAACAAGGGTGTCAACTATCACCCCTTTTATTCAATCTGGTATCAGAAATGTTAGCAGTTACAATTAAAGAATAAAAAGGAATCAAATGAATCAAATTAGGCAAAGAAGAGACCAATTTATCACACTTTGTGAATAATGTGATGATATACCTAGAGAATCCTAGAGAATTAAGTAAAAAACTACTTGAGACAATAGATACATTTGGCAAAGTTGCAGGATATAAAATAAACCCACATAAATCCTCAGCATTCCTGTATGTCTTTAATGAAATCCAACAGCAAGAGATAGAAAGAGAAATCGCATTTAAAGTTACTGTATACATTATAAAATATTTGGGAATCTACCTGTGAAAACAAACCCAGGAACTATATGAACACAACTACAAAACAATTTTCATACAAATAAAGTCAGATCTAACTAATTGGAAAAACATCAATTGCTCATGGCTGAGTCGAGGTAATATAATTAAAATGATAATCCTACCTAAATTTAATTACATATGTAGTGCGATACCAATCAATTTACCAAAAAAGTACTTTACAGAACTAGAAAAATTAGTAAGAAAATTCGTGTGGAAGAACAAAAGGTCCAGAATATCAAGGGAATTAATGAAAAGAATTGCTAAGGAAAGTGGCCTAGCTATACTAGATTTTAATCTGTATTATAAAGCAGCAGTCATCAAAATTACTTGGTACTGGCTGAGGAATAGAGCAGTGGACCAATGCAATAGACTCAGTAGTCAATGACTATAATGATCTACTATTTGATAAACCCAAAGGCTCCAGTCTTTGGGATAAGAACTCACTATCTGACAAAAACTGCTGGGAAAACTGGAATATATTATGGCAGAGACAGGGCCTAGACCATTATCTAACACTATATATGAAATTTAAGTCTAAATGGGTGCATGATCTAGGTATAAAGGCTGATAATGTAAGCAATCTGGAAAAGCATGAAATAGTTTACCTGACATATTTATGGAGAGGAGAATATTTCATGACCAAACAAGGATCAGAGGGCATTATGAAATGCAAAATAGATAACTTTGATTACATGAAACTGAAAAGCTTCTGTACAAAAAAGCCTATGTAACCAAGATTAAGAGGGAAGTAGAAAATTGGGAATGAATTTTTACAACTAATGACTCTGATAAAGGCCTCATTTCTAAAACATATGGAGAATTGAGTCAAATCTATAGGAATACAAGTCATTCCCCAATTGATAAATGATCAAAGGATACAAACAGGCCATTCTCAGAAGAAGCAACTAAAGATAAATATAAGCATATGAAAAAATGATCTAAATCACTAGTGATGAGAGAAATGAAAATCAAAACAACTCTGAGGAACCACATCTCAACAGGCAGATTGGCTAAGATGACAAAACAGGAAAATGATAAATGCCAAAGAGGATGTGCAAATTTGGAACATATATTGCTGGTGGAGTTGTGAACTGATTCAACCATTCTGGAGAGCAATCTGGAACTAATGGCCAAAGGGCTATAAGCAATTTCATATACTTTGACCCAGCAATACCACTTCTAGTGTTGTATCCCAAAGAGATAATAGAAGCCTCACCCATATGTACAAATTATTTATAGCAGCTCTTTTTATGGTGGCAAAAAACTGGAAATCAAGGGGCTGCCCCTTAATTGGGGAATGGCTAAATAAGTTATGCTATATGAATGTAATGTAATACTGTTGTGCCATAGGAAATGAAGAGCAGATGGACTTCATATTTACCTGGAGAGGCTTATACGGACTGATGCTGAATGAGAAGAGCAGAACCGGGAGAAATTTGTACACAATTACAGACACAACATATGTTTGAAGATGAACTTTGATAGACTGAACTCTTCTCAGCAACGCAGAGCTATAAGTCAATGCCAAAAGACTCATGATGGAGAGAGATGTCTACATTCACAGAAAGAACTAGAAAGAACAGTGTTTGAATGTTGATTGAAGCAAATTACCTGCTCTCTTTCTTTTTCTTGTATTGTTTTGTTTCCTCTTTCCCATTGTTGATTCCATCTGATTCAATCTTTCTTTATAACCTGACCAATGTCTAATGTGAAGTTATTTGCAGATCCTGTACTTGATTGTATGTTGCCAAGGGGGGGTGTTGTGAGGGAGGGTAGGGTGGGGAAGAAAATTTGAAACTCAAAGAACTGTGCAACTGATTCTTGTAAACTAAAAGCATATGAACAAACTAATAAAGACAAAAATAAATAAATAAATAAATAGACAGACAGAAATATAGCTAGACAAAGAGAGAGAGAGAGAGAGAGAGAGAGAGAGAGAGAGAGAGAGAGAGAGAGAGAGAGAGAGAGAATGCTTATAGCAGCTCTCTGTGCTATCAAAGACCTGGAAATCACAGAGATAGGGGAGTGCCTGAATGAGTTGTGGTATAAGATTGTGATGAAATACTATTGTGCTATAAGAAATGATGAGTTCAATGGTTAAAAAAAAACATGGTCAAATTTGAGTGAAATAATGAAGACTAAAATAAGCAGAATCAAGAGAACATTTTATCCAGTAATAGCATTTAAAATGACTTTGATCAAATAAGTTATTTTGACTAATATAAATATCTAAACTAATTATAAAGGACACATGAAAAAGATGTTATCTGACTCCATAGAAAGAACTTATAAATTGAAGTATATATAGAATAATTTTACATACATATGTGTATACATGTGTATGTCAAAAGGTAGCCATCTCTAGGGAAGGATGGGGAGGGAAAAAATAAATGTAAATGATAATTTTGTTGTATCTTTGCAAGGAATAGCAAATCACATGTAGTAGATTTACAGTTTTATGTACAATCATCTTTTCATTATACTATATTATAGATGTAATATAGTATATCAAAATATATGAATCAAAAAGAAAATAAAAAAGGAAAAATGAATTGGCAATGTTTGAGTTATTATCACTACTTAGTTATGCATTCAACAAACACTTAATCAGAGAGGGCTGAATGGAGTATATTGCAGCAGGTAAAGAAAGAGATACAGAGATAAATTAGAGCTAGCTAGTATTTATATAACACTTCTATGCTTCTAAAGTGCCTTATAGAATTTATCTAATTCGATTAAAAAGAGAAGCAGACCACAATAAACTTGTTGCCTGCTAAGAATATGATGTATACTTAAATGAATATTTAGAAATAAAGCATGAAAAGTCAAAAACAAGGGGAGTAGAAGACAAGATCGCTTGGGAAAGGGAATGAACCCATAAAAGTGTTTATGGAAGGGGCGGCTAGGTGGCCCAGTGAATAGAGCGCCGGCCCTGGAATCAGAAGGACCTGAGTTCGGAGCCGGCCTCCGACACCTAATCCCCACAAACAAAAACCTAGCCGTGTAACCTTGGGCAAGTTACTTAACCCCAATTGCCCTAAAGGGGTGGCTAGGTGGCGCAGTGAGTAAGAGCACCGGCCTCGGAGTTTGGATGACCCGAGATCAGATCCGGCCTCAGAAAATGAGCACCCATGCATAAATCAAATGACTAGCCGTGTAACCTTGAGCAAGTTACTTAACCCCAATTGCTTTAAAAAAAAAAAAAGTGTTTATGGAAGATGGAGGGAGGGAAGGAAGGAAGGAAGGAAGGAAGGGAGGGAGGGAGGGAGGGAGGGAGGAACTGAAATGATATTTGGATAGGTAGTATGACAACAGGCAATAGTGGTAGAAGAAAGCAGGCTGTTTCAGACAGAAATAAAGAAGCCAAGATGGAATAGCAAATGAGTTTTTAGGGTGGCTACTAGTAATCAAGTTTTGTTAGATCATAGAATACATGAAAATTCAAAGATAAGGATACAGTATAAAATGAATTAAAGACTTGTCAATTTCCTAGTTGAAACTATGCCTTATATAATTCAATTACCAATATAATGAGCATTATTTTTTTTGCCCTCAACTTAGATAATCAGTAGACATGAAGTTACTTGAACAATCATATCTTATAATTTCAGAAACAGAGGGAACTTTAAAAATTCTGTTATCCAAGGATACCCATACTACCATCTGGTGACCAAATCAAGCTTCTTTTCTATTTTTGATCCTTTGTTGATCTAAGAATGTAATTTGTATTGAAAATACAAATTTAGTTTAAAATGTAAAAATTAGTTTGTATCACAAAGAGATTTTTCAAAAATAGCACAAAACTGTGCAAATATAGACAATATACAGAAAAATATATAGTAACCCTTTGTGGTGGCAAAAAAAATTGGAAATTGAGGGGATGCACATCATTTTCGGGATGGCTGAACAAGTTGTGATATATGATTGTAATCGAATATTATTGTCTTTTAAGAACAATGAGCAGGATGTTTTCAGAAAAACCTAGAAAGTCTTAAATGAACTGATGGAGATCAAAGTGAACAGAACCAGAAAAATATTGGTGAGTAACAACAATGTTGTATGATGTTATGAAGGACTTCACTATTCTAAGAAATACACTGATCCAAGACAACCCAAAGGACTCATGATGAAAAGTTCTATCCACCTCCAGAGAAAGAAGTGATGAAGTATGAAAGCAGATTGAAACATGCTATTTTTATGTCTTAAATTTTTCATGTTTTTGACTTTTTTCCACAATATGACTGATATGGAAATATGTTCTCCATGATTGTCCATCTATTACCTATACCAAATTCTTTGCTGTATCAGGGAAAAGAGAGGAGGAAGGAAGAGAACTAGGAACTCAACTGGTTATTAAAAAATGAATGTTAAAAACATTTTGCATGTAATTAAAAATAAGCTTAAAATTAAAATAAAAAAAATAAAACACAAAAATCACTCAGTTCAAAGTGAATACAGAAAGGGGAAAGCAGGAATCAACACGGACCATCTGCTGTAGTTTGCCAATTTACATTTTAAGCCAAACCTCTCTTTATACATATGTTGTAATTGCCATACTGATAGGTTAGATAAATTGCCAATGGGTCACACTGTTGGTGAGTGATAGATCTAGTTCTAGAATTCATTGAACTTCCACTTCTCAGGGTGGTGTTCTCTCTCCAATACTATGGTTTGTTTAGATGAGGACCTATAGTTGGGTTTTAGCAAAGATATGTAGTCATGCAAAAGACATTTTATGAGGTAGCTAAGTTACCATTTGATGTATAATCTGGAAGAGGCCATTTGACATGGAATCTGGAAGACCTGAGCTCAAAATATGACATTTACAATCTTTGTGTGATCTTAGGTACTTAGACTGCTGTCAATCTATTACTTCATCTGTAAAGTGAGGATCATCAACAGCTAGGTAACACAGTAGATAAAACTCCAAGCCTGGAGTCTGGAAGACCTGAGTTAATATCCAGTCCTAGACATTTACAGGCTATGGTACCCTGGATAAATACTTTAATGCTCTTTGTCTCAGTTTCCTTGTCTGTGAAATGAATAGTAAAAAGAAATTGCAAACCATTTCAGCATCTTTGCCAAGAAAACTTCATACCGGGTCATTAAAGGTCAGATATGGGAGGCGGAGCCAAGATGGCGGTGTAGAAACAGCTCGTCCAAGCCACTCTGCCCCCAGATTCCTCCCAAACTATGTAAAAGGGGACTCTGGACAACTTCTGGAGCCCCAGCACCAACAGAATGACACAGAGAAGCTAACCTCCTGTTGAGGACAGCCCAGCAGCCCTGCAGGAAGGACCAGCTCAGTGGTCTGGGAGCTGGCAGCGCGCAGGGCGCGGGGAGCCGAGCCGAGCCCAGGTCCCCTTGAGCCGAGGTTTTAGCCCCAGGGCGGCAGGGCCATCAGCCAGCTGGAGGAACCCCAGAACACCAGCAGCTGTGGCGACTCCAGAATTATCAACATAGACATGCCTAGGACAAAGCAAGAGGTTAGCGTCCTATGGACTTTGGGACCAGTATTTGGAGAATGCGTCAGCTCCCTCCCCTGGGGGCTAGAAGCCACTAAGGAGACATGCCATTTTGTAGTTTTCAGAGGCAGCTCCAGCTTCTGGCCTGTGAATTAATTGTAGGGAGATCCAGCAATCAGTCTTGGGGGGTAATTGCTCTTGCTTTAACCTCCCTGGATCTGGATTGTGATCTAGGGTGGAAGTTGTGGGTGGGTTTACAGCTTGCCAGAAATGGAAGTTGCCCCCCACAAGTTCGGGACGAAAATTCCTCTAGCTGGCCTTAAAGCCATAGTGTGCCAACAAGCCCAAAAGTCAAGCAATTAATTGGCAACATGCCAAGGCAAAGGAAACAGAAAAATGCAACCCTAGACTCTTATTTTGGGGGCATAGAGTAGGAAAAGGACTGGGAGGTCAGAAGTCCTGCTCCAAAAGCCCCAGGGGTAAACATAAGCGGGTTGCAGGCCATAGAGGACCTTAAGAAGGACTTTAAAAATCAAATAAGAGAAGTGGAGGAAAAATTGGAAAGAGAAATGAGAAGGATGCAGGAAAAGTATGAAATGAGGGTCAACAGCCTGACTGAGGAAAACAACACCTTAAAAAATAGACTAACTCAAATGGCAAAGCAGGCCCAAAAGGGCAATGAGGAGAAGAATGCCTTAAAAAGTCGAATTTGCCAGATGGAAAAAGAATCTCAAAAGTTCACTGAGGAGACTCATTCCTTCAGAGTTAGACTGGAGCAAATGGAAGCTAATGACTTTATGATAAATCAAGATGCTGTTAAGCAGATCCAAACAAACGAAAAATTAGAAGGCAATGTGAAATATCTCATGGGAAAAACCACTTACCTTGAAAATAGATCCAGGAGAGACAATTTAAAAATTATTGGACTACCTGAAACCCATGATCAAAGAAAGAACCTAGAAATCATCCTTCAAGAAATTCTCAAGGAAAATTGCCCTGATGTTTTAGATCCAGAGGGCAAAACAGAGGTTGAAAGAATCCACCAATCACCTCCTGATAAAGATCCCCAAAAGAAAACTCCCATGAATATTATAGCCAGGTTTCAGAATCCCCAGATCAAGGAGAAAATACTACAAGCAGCCAGGAAGAAACAATTTCAATATTGTGGAAACACAATCAGAATAGCCCAGGACCTGGCAGCTTCTACACTGAGGGATCTAAGGGCATGGAATATGATATTCCAGAGGGCAAAAGAACTGGGAATGAACCCAAGGGTCACCTACCCAGCAAAACTGAGTATTTTGTTTCAGGGGAAAATATGGTCATTCAGTGGAATAGAGGACTTTCAAGCATTCTTGAGGAAAAAACCAGAATTGAATAGAAAATTTGACATCCAGACACAAGAAGCAAGAGATGCCTGAGAAGGTAATCAGGGAAAAGAAATCAAAAGGAACTTATCAAAGTTGAACTATTTACATTCCTATATGGAAAAGCAATAACTGTGACTGATGATATCTTTCTCACTATGAAAATAATGGAAGAAGGGGGTGTGGTCATATGAATACATATGTGAATGTGTGTGTATATGGTTACAGTTATATATGGATAGAGGGCATAGGTTGAATTTGTTGGGAAGGGAGAATACTCAAGGGATGAAATTATGAAGTGACAGAGGAAAGTGGCAAGAAGAGATGGGGAGAGACAGGGTAGGGTAAACTATCCCATGTAGAAGAAGCAAGGGGTAGTGGTTGCAAGGGAGGGGGAGAATGGGAAGGCAAAAAAGGCAAAACTACATTCACATTGAATTTGGTTCAGGGAGAGAATGACATACATACTAAATGGGATACCTCAACCTGCAGCAGGATAGGGGGAAGGAGGATGAGAGGAGGGATGATGGATGGGAGGGCATCCTTGGGGGGAGGGGAGGTTGGAAATACCCACTATAGAAGAGGGACAGGATCATGTAGGGAATGGATCAGGTGGGGGGTGGGATGAGTTGGGGGGAATTATAAGCAGCCTTGTACAATATATCTACTATGATAATGTTTTGCATAGCTAGACATGTACAACATATACTGAATTACTTATCTCCCAAGAGGGAATGGGTGACAAGGGAGGAAGGAAATGGATCTGAAATTCGAGGTCTTAACATTAAATGTTTCAAATATAAAAAATAAATAAATAAATAAAATTTAATATGTCAGATATGATTGAAAAAAATGACTGTAAAATAACAAATTGAGGATTATGATAGAACCTACCCCTAAGTGTTATTATGTGGACACATAAGATAATATTTCTAAATGGTTTGCAAACTTTTAAGTACTATATAAATTCTATTTATCATCATTAATATAATCACTGTTATTATTATTACATAATAAGGTTAGACAACATACTGGATATGTTAGGTGAGTGGATAAGATACTTTATTTTTTTCTAGGCTAATCAGTATTTTCCCTTCTTATGTAGTGCCACCCTTAACCTTGAGGTGATTTATATGAAATTTGATGTTTATATTTTTAATGACAGCAGATTATATTTATAATAAAAGTTTTGAAGGGCAGTGTTAAAAGACAGATTGACATAAGGCAAGAAATATTAATAAATGGAGTGTATTCACTAATAAAGAATGTGTTGGAAAATCCCAAAGTGTGAGTATTGATTTTGAAGTATTTCCTGCACTTACATAATTATACAAAAGCAGTTTATGGATACATCTCTCATTTGTTAAATTGCAAGCTCCTTTTACTTTATTTGTCTTTGTAAGTTAGCAAAATACATCATACATATTAGGTTCTTGATAAACGTTTATTTAAAATTAGTGAAGTACTTAAGATAGGTTGACTTTTAAGGGACTTCAATTCTTTCATTTCATAAATGATAAACCTATGGTTTGATGTGGTTAATGAGCTTTCTCATGGTCACAGAAGTAATAATTAAGGCAGGATTTAAAATATGGTCCTCTGACTCGAATTTCAGTGCTCTGTGTACTACACTATACATTTACAGAATATCTGCTGAATTTCATCCTGCACAAAGGTGTCAAATAGATAATACTAAAGAAAAGTTCTAAACGTTTTATATTTTTTTAGTTTATATCCAAATGCTTTTTTAACTTCTGGTTTACATCATTCTTTTCCGCCAAATTTTGAGTTGCAATTTTCCCCCATTGTTTCCCTATCCACAAACCCAGAATAACAGTCCCAAAGGATATCTACTCATCCAGTCTGCTCTCTCCCATATCTTCTCCCATACCCCCTTCAACTTTTCCATTAGGACAGGGTGAATCTCTGTGCACCAAAGCCTGAACATCTTATCTCCCAGTTACATGCAAAATAGTATTAATAATAGTATTTATATATATTTGAAACATTGAATTTTAAAACTTCGAATTCCAGATCCATTCCCTTCCTCCCTTGTCATCGACTCCCACTGGGAAGATAAGCAATTCAGTTTATGTTGTACATGTATAGCTATGCAAAACTTTACCATAGTAGATATATTGTAAAAGACTGGCTATTATTTCCCTCCCACCCATCTCACCCCCACCTGGTCCATTCCCTACATTGATCTTGTCCCTCTTCAAAAGCAGGTGCTTCTAACCATCATCCCCCCACTCATTCCCCTTTCCCATACTCTCCTGCAAGGTGAGATATCCATTAAGTATGTATGTCATTCTCTCCCTGAGCCAAAGTCAATGAGATATGGTTTTGCCTTTTTGCCTTCCTGTTCTTCCTCTCCCCTGCAACCACTTCCCCTTGCCTCTTCTACATGAGATAGTTTACCTCCCCCTGCCTCTCCCCATCTCCTCTTGCTACATTCCTCTCTCACCTCTTTAAGTCACCCCTTATATATCATCACTTCCCACCATATTCAACCTGTGCCCTCTATCCATGTATACCTGTAAACATACACACACATTCACATATGTATTCATATGGCCATATACCCTTATTCAAATATTTTCATAGTTAGAAAGGTTTCATTAATCACAGTTATTGTTTTTCCATGCAGGAATGTAAATAGTTCAACTTTGATAAGTTCTTCATGATTTCTTTTCCCTGTTTACCTTCACAAGCATTTCTTGTTTCTTGTGTCTGAATCTCAAATTTTCTATTCAACTGCTTTTTTTTTTTCTGAAGAATGCTTGAAACTCCTCTATTCCACAAAATGAAAATATTTTCCCCTTATACAAGATACTCAGTTTTGCTGGGTAGGTGATTCTTGGGGTTAATCCCAGGTCCTTTGCCCTGTGGAATATCATATTCCATGCCCCTCAATCCCTCAATGTAGCAGCTGTCAGGTCCTGTGCTATTCTGATTGTGTTTCCACAATACTGAAAGTGTTTCTTCCTTGCTGCTTGTAGTATTTTCTCCCTCATCTGGGAATTCTGGAACCTGCCTATAATATTCCTAGGAGTTTTCTTTTGAGGATATTTTTCAGCAGGTAATCAATTGATTCTTTCAACTTCTATTTCACTCTCTGGGTCTAAAACATCGGGGCAATTTTCCTTGAGAATTTCTTTAAGGATGATTTCTAGGTTCTTTCTTTGATCATGGCTTTCAGGTAGCCCAATACTTTTTAAATTATCTCTCTTGTATCTATTTTCCCGGTCAGTGGTTTGTCCAATGAGATATTTCACATTGCCTTCTATTCTTTCAGTTGCTTGGATCTGTTTAACAGCATCTTGATTTCTCATAAAGTCACTAGGTTCCATTTGATCCAGTCTAATTCTGAAGGATTGAATCTACTCAGTGAGCTGTTGAGATTCTTTTCCCATCTGGCAAATTCGACTTTTTAAGGCATTCTTCTTGTCATTGCCTTTTTGAGCCTCTTTTGCCAATTGATTCAGTCTATTTTTAAGTTGTTATTTTCCTCAGTCAGGCTGTTGATTCTCATTTCATACTTTTCCTGCATCCTTCTAATTTCTCTTCCCAATTTTTCCTCCACTTCTCTTATTTGGTTTTTAAAATCCTTCTTAAGGTCCTCTATGGCCTGTAATCCACTTGTATTTTCATTTGGGGCTTTTGGTGCAGGATTTCTGACCTTCCAGTCCTCCTCCTGTTCCATGCTTCGATCCTCTTTGCCCCCAAAATAGGAGTCTAATGTTGAATTTTTCTGTTTATTTTGTTTCCTTTTCCTAGGCATGTTGCCACCTAATTACTTGACTTTTGGGCTTTTTGCCACAGTAGGACTCTGCTACCAGACAGGGGAGCTTAAGCCCCAAACATTGGGGTCTTCTCAACTGCTGGAGGTATTAGTTGGCCTCTGTAAAGCCTCCACACACTCTGGCAAGCTGGACACACACCCCAAGACCTCCAACCCAGACTGCAATCCAGATTCAAGAAGGATAAAGCAAGAGCAATTACCCCCACAACTGATTGCTGGATCCCCCTACAGTCCTCAGGCCAGGAGCTGAAGCTGCAACTGAAGCTGCAAAATGATGGCTGTGCCATGGCTCTTCAGTTGCTTCTAGCCCCCAAGGGAAGAAGTTGATGTGTTCCCAAATCCTGGTTCCAAAATCCATAGGGCTATAAACTCTTACTGTGTCTTAGGCATCTATGTGTTGGTAATTCTGAAGCCACAGCTACTGGTATTCCGGGGTCCCTCCAGCTGGATGCTGGTCTGGCCACCCTGGGCCTAAACCCGCGACTCAGGTGGGCCTGGGCTTGGCTCCCAGAGCACTGCACTGACTACTCCCTGCAGGGCTACCAGGCTGTCCTCAGTGGGAGGTTAGCTTCTCTGTGTCATTCTGTGGGTGTTGGAGCCATCCTAACTATATTCTGATCCATTTCTAAAATCTCCAATTGATCTCTACTGCATCCATGATTAAATATAAATTCATCTGTGTGGCATTTAAAGCCCTCTTTAAGGTCCATGTGGTTTTCTGGGGAACTTAGAACCTCTGGTGTGAGGACTTGCCAAGCCATTTTCGTGCCTGCTCATCTTCCTTCAGTGCTGGCCTTATCCCCAACTCTCACCTGTGACTTCAAGAAGCTATAGTATATGCATCAGCCACACCCTGATGAAACCTCTTGGCAAAAGGGCTAACCCAGGTTGAATGTAATAGACAGTCCTAAAACATATTGGTGAGCTAGACAAATATGTGTCCCATGCATGTGAAGACTCCCCAAGCTGACTCCATGAAATGAGTGGATGAGAACAACTTGTTTGAACAGCTATGAAGGCAGCTGAAGCAAACTACCTGGAATTCTCAGAGTTTGATCAGATAGACATCCAAGATTCCAAGTCACCCACTGCAGTCATCACTGCTCATCCTGATTTTTATCTTGCTACCGGATTTTGATGACTCTGAAAGATAGAGGGAAGCTGATGACTGTGCAATTCTGACTCACTTAAATCCAATCCATGTAGAAGTTAAGATTTCGGGGGCAGAGCCATGATGGTGGAGTAGAAACACCACGTGCAAGACACTCTGCCCCCAGATTTCCTCCAAACTACGGAAAAAGGTATTCTGAACAACTTCTGAAGCCCCAGAACCCACAGGATGACACATAGAAGCTAATCTCCCACTGAGGACAGCCCAGCAGCCCGGCAGTAACGACCAGCACAGAGGTCTGGGAGCCAAAAGCACAGAGCGAGCCCACAGAGTGCGGGGAGCCGAGCACAGTTCCAGTCTGCATGAGTCACGGTTTTAGCCCCAGGGCAGCAGGGCCAGCAGCCAGCTGGAGGGACCCCAGAACACCAGCAGCTGTGGAGATTCCAGAATTATCAACATAAACATGCCTAGGACAAAGTGAGAGGTTAGTGCCCTATGGATTTTGGGACCAATATTTGGGGAACACATTGGCTTCCTCCCCTGGGGGCTAGAAGCCACTGAGGAGATACACCATTTTGTAGTTTTCAGAGGCAGCTCCAGCTCCTGGGCTGCAAGCTGTAGACAGATCCAGCAATCAGTCTTGTGGGGGTAATCACTCTTGCTTTAACCTCACTGGATCTAGATTGTGATCTGGGGTGGAGGTCGTGGGTGGGTTACAAGCTTGCCAGAAACGGAAGTTGTCCCCCACATGTTCGGGACGAAAATTCCCCTATCTGGCAGAAAAAAGCCATAGTGTGGCAACAAGCCCAAAAGTCAAGTAATTAAGTGGCAACATGCAAAGGCAAAGTAAACAAATTGAACAGAAAACTACAACCCTAGACTCCTACTTTGGGGGCAAGGAGGGTCGAGGCATGGAGCAGGAAGAGGACTGTGAGGTCAGAAGTCCTGCTCCAAAAGCGCCAGGGGGAAACATGAGCGGGTTGCAAGCCATAGAGGACCTTAAGAAGGACTTACAAATCAAATAAGAGATGTGGAGGAAAAATTGGAAAGAGAAATGAGAAGGATGCAGGAAAAGTATGAAATGAGGGTCAACAGCCTGATTGAGGAAAACAACACCTAAAAAAATAGACTAACTCAAACGGCAAAGGAGGTTCAAAAGGGCAATGAGGAGAAGAATGCCTTAAAAAGTAAAATTTGGGGGGCGGAGCCAAGATGGCGGAGTAGAAACAGCTCATCCAAGCCACTCTGCCCCCAGATTCCCCCCAAACTATGTAAAAGAGGACTCTGAACTACTTCTGGAGCCCCAGCACCCACAGAACAACACAGAGAAGCTAACCTCCCGCTGAGGACAGCCCAGCAGCCCTGCAGGAAGGATCAGCACAGCAGTCTGGGACCTGGCAGCACGCAGAGTGCAGGAGCTGATCCGAGCCCAGGTCTGCATGAGCCGAGGTTTTAGCCCCAGGGCGGCAGGGCCAGCAGCCAGCTGGAGGAACCCCAGAACACCAGGAGCTGTGGCGACTCCAGAATTATCAACATAGACTTGCCTAGGACAAAGTAAGAGGTTAGTGTCCTATGGACTTTGGGACTGGTATTAGGGAATGCGTCGGCTCCCTCCCCTGGGGGCTAGAAGCCTCTGAGGACAAACGCCATTTTGTAGTTTTCATAGGCAGCTCCCGCTCACAGCCTGCAAATTTGTAGGGAGATCCAGCGATCAGTCTTGGGGGGTAATCGCTCTTGCTTTAACTTCCCTGGATCTGGATTGTGATCTAGGGTGGAAGTCATGGGTGGGTTTACAGCTTGCCAGAAACGGAAGTTGCCCCCACTCGTTCGGGACGAAAATTCCTCTATCTGGCCTTAAAGCCATAGTGTGCCAACAAGCCCAAAAGTCAAGTAATTAAGCGGCAACATGCCAAGGCAAAGGAAACAGAAAAATGCAAACCTAGACTCCTATTTTGGGGGCATAGAGCAGGAAAAGGACTGTGAGGTCAGAAGTCCTGCTCCAAAAGCCCCAGGGGAAAACATGAGCGGGTTGCAGGCCATAGAGGACATTAAGAAGGACTTTAAAAATCAAATAAGAGAAGTGGAGGAAAAATTGGAAAGAGAAATGAGAAGGATGCAGGAAAAGTATGAAATGAGGGTCAACAGCCTGACTGAGGAAAACAACACCTTAAAAAATAGACTAACTCAAATGGCAAAGGAGGCCCAAAAGAGCAATGAGGAGAAGAATGCCTTAAAAAGTGGAATTTGCTCTTGAGGAGAGATCAATCCAGAACTGCTTGTTTGGTTGCCAGAGAGGGGAAGGGTTTGCCTTGACACTTTAGACTCTTCTTTTCTAAGAGTCTGAGGTCCCAAAGTCTGAGGTGGAAGAGAGCCATTGAAGTACACCAGCTGTGGGTGGCCCATACTCTTTAGCTGTGCTGCAGGGGTAGTAGGAGTAGAACTCCTGCTGAAAATTGGTGCAGTTGAACTAGTAGGCACTGTTGCATTGGACTCTAACTTGCTTCCTGATCCAGGAGTGCCCTAGGTGGCGAAGTGAATAGAGCGCCGGCCCTGGAATCAGAAGGACCTGAGTTCGGAGCCGGCCTCCGACACCTAATCCCCACAAACAAAAACCTAGCCGTGTAACCTTGGGCAAGTTACTTAACCCCAATTGCCCTAAAGGGGCGGCTAGGTGGCGCAGTGAGTAAGAGCACCGGCCTCAGAGTTTGGATGACCCGAGATCAGATCCGGCCTCAGAAAATGAGCACACACGCATAAATCAAATGACTAGCCGTGTAACCTTGAGCAAGTTACTTAACCCCAATTGCTTTAAAAAAAAAAAAGTCGAATTTGCCAGATGGAAAAAGAATCTCAAAAGTTCACTGAGGAGATTCATTCCTTCAGAGTTAGACTGGAGCAAATGGAAGCTAATGACTTTATGAGAAATCAAGATGCTGTTAAGCAGATCCAAACAAATGAAATATTAGAAGGCAATGTGAAATATCTCATGGGAAAAACCACTGACCTGGAAAATAGATCCAGGAGAGACAATTTAAAAATTATTGGACTACCTGAAAGCCATGATCAAGGAAAGAACCTAGAAATCACCCTTCAAGAAATTCTCAAGGAAAATTGCCCTGATGTTTTAGATCCAGAGGGCAAAATAGAGGTTGAAAGAATCCACCGAACACCTCCTGAAAAAGATCCCAAAAAGAAAACACCCAGGAATATTATAGCCAGGTTCCAGAATCCCCAGATCAAGGAGAAAATACTACAAGCAGCCAGGAAGAAACAAATTTCAATATTGTAGAAACACAATCAGAATAGCCCAGGACATGGCAGCTTCTACACTGAGGGATCGAAGGGCATGGAATATGATATTCCAGAGGGCAAAAGAACTGGGAATGAACCCATGGGTCACCTACCCAGCAAAACTGAGTATTTTGTCTCAGGGGAAAATATGGTCATTCAGTGGAATAGAGGACTTTCAAGCATTCTTGAGGAAAAAAA
Source organism: Gymnobelideus leadbeateri (assembly GCA_011680675.1). NCBI lineage: Eukaryota > Metazoa > Chordata > Mammalia > Diprotodontia > Petauridae > Gymnobelideus > Gymnobelideus leadbeateri. The sequence goes on along the minus strand of WOXC01005279.1, from coordinate 164,120 downwards.
CAGAATTGAATAGTAAATTTGACACCGAGACACAAGAAGGAAGAGATGCCTGAGAAGGTAATCAGGGAAAACAAATCAAAAGGAACTTATCAAAGTTGAACTATTTACATTCCTTTATGGAAAAGCAATAACTGTGACTGATGATATCTTTCTCACTATGAAAATAATGGAAGAAGGGGGTGTGGTCATATGAATACATATGTGAATGTGAGTGTATATGGTTACAGTTATATATGGATAGAGGGCATAAGTTGAATTTGTTGGGAAGGGAGAATACTAAAGGGATGAAATTATGAGGTGAGAGAGGAAAGTGGCAAGAGGAGATGGGGAGAGACAGGGTAGTGTAAACTATCCCATGCAGAAGAAGCAAGGGGAAGTGGTTGCAAAAGAGGGGGAGAATAAGGAAGGCTAAAAAGGCAAAACCACATTCACATTGAATTTGGTTCAGGGAGAAAATGACATACATACTAAATGGGATATCTCAACCTGTAGCAGGATAGGGGGAAGGGGGATGAGAGGAGGGATGATGGATGGGAGGGCATCCTTGGGGTGAGGGGAGGTTGGAAGTACCCACTATAGAAGAGGGACAGGATCATGTAGGGAATGGACCAGGTGGGGGGTGGGATGAGTGGGAGGGAATTATAAGCAGCCTTGTACAATATATCTACTATGATAATGTTTTGCATAGCTAGACATGTACAACATATACTGAATTACTTATCTCCCCAGAGGGAATGGGCGACAAGGGAGGAAGGAAATGGATCTGTAATTTGAGGTCGTAACATTAAATGCTTCAAATATAAAAAAAAAAAAAGAAGTACACCAATACAAAAAAAAAGTCAAATTTGCCACATGGAAAAAGAATCTCAAAAGTTCACTGAGGAGATTCATTCCTTCAGAGTTGGACTGGAGCAAGTGGAAACCAATGACTTTATGAGAAATCAAGATGCTGTTAAGCAGATCCAAACAAATGAAAGATTAGAAGGCAATGTGAAATATCTCATGGGAAAAAGCACTGACCTGGAAAATAGGTCCAGGAGAGACAATTTAAAAATTATTGGACTACCTGGAAGCCATGATCAAAGAAAGAACCTAGAAATCACCCTTCAAGAAATTCTCAAGGAAAATTACCCTGATGTTTTAGATCCAGAGGGCAAAATAGAGGTTGAAAGAATCCACCGATCACCTCCTGAAAAAGATCCCAAAAAGAAAACTCCCAGGAATATTATAGCCATGTTCCAGAATCCCCAGATCAAAGAGAAAATACTACAAGCAGCCAGGAAGAAACAATTTCAATACTGTGGAAACACAATCAGAATAGCCCAGGACCTGGCAACTTCTACACTGAGGGATTGAAGGGCATGGAATATGATATTCCAGAGGGCAAAAGAACTGGGAATTAACCCAAGGGTCACCTACCCAGCAAAACTGAGTATTTTGTTTCAGGGGAAAATGTGGTCATTCAGTGGCATAGAGAACTTTCAAGCACTCTTGTGGAAAAAACCAGAATTGAATAGAAAATTTGACATCCAGATGCAAGAAGCAAGAGATGCCTGAGAAGGTAGTCAGGGAAAGGAAATCAAAAGGAACTTATCAAAGTTGAACTATTTACATTCCTATATGGAAAAACAATAAATGTGTCTGAGGAAATCTTTCTCACTATGAAAATAATGGAAGAAGGGTGTATGGTCATGTGAATGTGTGTATATGGTTATAGTTATATATGGTTCAAGGACATACCTTGAATTTGTTGGGAAGGGAGGATACTCAAGGGCTGAAGTTGTGAGGTGAGAGAGGAAAGTGGCAGGAGGAGATGGGGAGAGACAGGGTGGGGTAAAGTATACAATGTAGAGGAAGCAGGGGGAAGTGGTTGCAGGGGAGGGGAAAAATAGGAAGGCAAAAAGGCGAAATCACATTCTCATTGAATTTGGTTCAGGGAGAAAATGACATATATACTAGGTGGGACATCTCAACCTACAGTAGAATGGGGGGAAGGGGGATGAGAGGAGGAATGATGGATAGGTGGGCATCCTTGGGGGGAGGGGAGGTTGGAGGTACCCACTATGGAAGAGGGACAGGAACAAGTGGGGAATGGGCCAGGTAGGGGGTGGGCTGAGGGGGAGGGAATTATAAGCAGCCTTGTACAATACATCTACTATGATAATGTTCTGCATAGCTAGACATATACAACATACACTGAATTACTTATCTCCCCAGAGAGAATGGGTGACAAGGGAGGAAGGAAATGGATCTGAAATTCAAGGTCTCAACATTAAATGTTTCAAATATATATAAATACTATTATTAATACTATTTTGCTTGTAATTGGGAGATAAGATGTGCAGGCATTGGGACACAAAGATTCACCTTCCTCTAATGGAGAGGTCAGAGAGGGTGTGGGAGAGGATATGGGAGAGAGCAGATTGCAGGAAGCGATATCTTGTGGGACTGCTGTTCTGGGAGGGTGGGTAGGGGAAAACGGGGTGGGGGAATGATTGTAACTCAAAATCTGGCAGAAATTAATGATGTAAAACAGAAGTTAATAAAGCCTTTTAAAAAAATAAAAAGAAGAAATTAAGATTTCATCACATGGTGTCATTGGTTCTCTAAAATAAAAGGATGAACATGAACAACAATATTCATTATACAATGCTTGTATTATGTAATACTCCATACTCTCTTCAGTCAAACCAAACTAACCTTTTTGCTTCAATCACACACAATATTCCAAGTATAATCTCAATACTGTTGCAAGACCACCTGCCTCCCCTACTTCCTTGCAATTTAATTCTTTTTCAATTATACCACTTAGAATTCCTAGGTTCTTTTAATGCCAGCAATACCCCTTAAACGAGACCTTTCCTGGTCCTCTCTATTCTTAAAAACTTCTCTCCTCCACAAAACTACTCTATTTTTAAAATTTTTTTTATCATTCATATGTTCACATAACATTTTCCCCACAGAATGTGAGATCCTTGAAGGTTGGGGCTCTTTAATTTATATTTTGGTATTTCTAACTCCCAGTGCAGTATCTGCCTGCAACACAGTAGATGTTAAAGAATTTTTTTTCCTTTGATTGATGCCATAGCTTTGTCCTAGGTAATACAAGAGCCATAAAAAATAAATGAAATAGTTCCCCATCATTCTGACTACCTCGTCTAGACACAGTAATTAATGATGTTGTAAGGACAAAGTTATGAGTGCAAAATTATATACCATTAAGTGGCAATGAATTCAGAGAGTGTTGCAGGAATTTGGAAATGTATATGGGTAGCAACTTACAGAGAAAATTTTGTGAAGATTAGATCTGAGCTGACCTGAGAAAGATAGTAGAGAATGATACTGAGAAGAGGGTAGGGGAAATAGAAGTGCATTAAAATAAAGGAGATTCTTCCTAATGTAGAATGAGCCATTACAACTGAACAGATTTTATTCTGATCATCACTGATATCATTAACCTTGGTATCTGTGTTCTTCGATAGAGAATTACTTCCAAGCCAATTGATCTAACTTCTAAAGAAAACTTTGAACCTGACAAATCAAGTGGTGATGGCAGGGCCATAGCCCTGGTTTCTGAAGTTGATTATCACATTTCTCACTCAGTTTACTCCCCTCAAAAGATAAATACTTACTATGTCATAAAAGATAAATGTTGTGAATTACAGGATAGCATTGCTTCTTGACTATTTTTATAATATTCTTGTATTTGTAAAATGAGAGGAATAGGGGATTTTTTTAAACTTAGCTATTAAATTAATTGGTAACTTAGTTTAAACATCTAAGGTTTCTTAGTTTACAGCTTCAGAAAAACGACTGCATTTCATGGTATCATTTTCAGTATTATTGTCATTATTTTTGCCTCTTCTGAGGTATTCAGAGTACTTTGAATAGTCAGCCATTTTAAATTTCATTTTAATTCACATCAGAATGAGCAAGCCAGGTAGCCAGGGAATACTTACATAACTGTATTATTTCAATCTCTGTATCCTCCCTGGGCAAGATTAGGTAGTGATGCAGCAGAAGTGGAAGAACCAGTGAGACAAAGTAACAGGAGGAGATCATAGTTTGTAATGGTCCTTGGGACTGAAATAAAAATGTGATAGATTTCCTCCTAAAAAAAGATTAGAGAAAATAGGGCAGCTCCTGTCACACTGGTCCAGGCTTGACAAAATACACATTGGTGTTAAAATTGGTGATGTTGCATTGCAGGATATTAAATTTCCAAGCTTTTTTGACAAATTTCACAATGGAATGGTAACCATTGACCCCATCTATTAATATAGAGACAACATAAAGCTTTATTGATTCCTAAATATTCTATATTAATTGCTGCTAAATTATATTTTATTGAAGCATTTGTGTTTTGTAGCTAGATGCTTTTGGTTTCCCAAGGCTGATTGAATAAGGAGAGAAATAAAGCTTAAATTTGGAAAGAAATGATAATTCACCAAAAAAGGGACAGTTCTTAGTGGAAACCTGACTTCTACTGCTATATTTTGTTGCTTGTTTTCTACTATATTTTTTTAAAGAAGGGGCTAATATGCAACTCACAAGATGGGACATAAAGTAACTTCTATGGGATATCTAAAACTCCACTAATTTTATTAGCAATGTACTTGTTACTAAGGTGGTTTAACAGATTTAATGATTGAAAGAAACTTAAGGATTGCAAAGTTCAATTCCTTTATTTGACAGATGAGGAAGCAGAGGTCTAGAGATAATCATTCCTTCTGGGTCACAAAAGAAGTAAAGAACAGAGGAAGCACTGGAACTTGGGCTTTTGTCTCTAAATCCTGTGTTCTTTCCCTTACTGCTAATACTCCCTGAGGTTCTCTCAATTTGTTGAACTACATTATCTGTACCTGTGTTTATGTATGATTGATGTCTAACTACGTGGAATCTTCCCTGCTGTATATGTATGTTTTATGTTTAACTCTGTGCAATCTTTACTCCTGTTCATATTTTACTTCATTATCTTCAGTTTGATAATTCCTACAGACAGTATCACATATACGATTTTCTCCATGACAACAGTGTACATATGAATATGGGAACTTGTAGTATAGTTCAAAAGGGCATATTTTATGCACTCAAATATATATCTACACACAGATATATATGCATATATGAACCTGTTCAGATGTATAGATAAAGGTATGGAGCATTACATTTCTACATGCATATATGTTTATGTTTGTTGCTTTTCTAAAGATGTTTTGTTAGATAAAGAGACTATTTTTGTCAATTTGTTCTTGTCATATATTCCTAGCAGTTATACAAAAAAGTTATTTAAAAATCTGGGTCAAAATACCGATTTTTAAATCACTGTATTTGGATAATTTCAAATTGCTTTCCAGAATTCTTATAAAATTACAAAGCTTCACCAAGAATGTATCAATGTGATGCAAATGGCATCCTCAATGTTTCTGCTGTGGATAAGAGCACAGAAAAGGAGAACAAGACCACCATCACCAATGATAAAGGACATCTAAGCAAAGAAGATATTGAGTGCATGGTCCAGGAGGCTGAGAAATACAAGGCTGAGAATAAAAGCAGAGAGAAAAGGTGTCTTCTAAGAATTGTCTTGAATCCTGTTTTAACATGAAAGCAACTGTAGAGGATGAAAAACTGCAAGGCAAAACTGGGGATGAAGACAAAGAGAAGATCCTTGACAAATGTAATGAAATAATCAACTGGCTGGATAAGAAACAGACTGCTGAGAAGGAAGAATTTGACCATCAGCAGAAAGAATTGAAGAAGGTCTGCAACCCCGTTATTACTAAGCTGTATCAAAGTGCAGGGGGTATGCCAGGAGGTATGCCTGGTGGGTTCCCAGGGGGTGGAGCAGCACCATCTGGAGGTGCTTCTTCTGGACCCACCATTGAAGAGGTTGACTAAACACACCAGAAAAAAGAGCATTACACGGGGGCAGAGCCAAGATTACAGAGTAGAAAAATCTCGTTCAAGCCACTCTGCCCCATATTTCCTCCAAACTATGGAAAAAGGGACTCTAAACAACTTATGGAGCCCCAGCACCCACAGAACAACACAGAGAAGCTTACCTCCCACTGAGGACAGCCCAGCAGCACTGCAGGAAGGACCAGTGCAGAGCTCTGGGAGCTGGCAGCACACAGCACACAGAGCACAGGGAGCCAAGTCCAGGTCCCCGGGAGTGGTTTTAGCCCCAGGACGAGGGGGCCAGCAGCCAGCTGGAGGGAACCCAGAACACAAGCAGCTGTGGCGATTCCAGAATTATCAACATAAACATGCCTAGGACAAAGTGAGAGGTTAGTTCCCCATGGACTTTGGGACCGGTATTTGGTGAACTCTCTGGCTTCCTCCCCTGGGGCCTAGAAGCCACTGAGGAGATACGCCATTTTGTAGTTTTCAGAGTCAGCTCCAGCTCCTGGTCTGCGAAATCTAGGGAGATCCAGCAATCAGTCTTGGGAGATAATCACTGTTGCTTTAACCTCACTGGATCTAGATTGTGATCTGGGGTGGAGGTCATGGGTGGGTTTCAAGCTTGCCAGAAACGGAAGTTGTCCCCCACACGTTCAGGATGAAAATTCCCCTATCTGGAGGCAAAAAGCCATAGAGTGGCAACAAGCCCAAAAGTCAAGTAATTAAGTGGCAACATGCCAAGGCAAAGGTAACAAATTGAACAGAAAACTGCAACCCTACACTCCTACCTTGGGGGCAAGGAGGGTCGAAGCATGGAGCAGGAAGAGGACTGTGAGGTCAGAAAGCCTGCTCCAAAAGCCCCAGGGGAAAACATGAGTGGGTTGCAGGCCATAGAGGACCTTAAGAAGGACTTTAAAAATCAAATAAGAGAAGTGGATGAAAAATTGGAAAGAGAAATTAAAAGGATGCAGGAAAAGTATGAAATGAGGGTCAACAGCCTGACTGAGGAAAACAACACCTTAAAAAATAGATTAACTGAAATGGCAAAGGAGGTTCAAAAGGGAAATGAGGAGAAGAATGCCTTAAAAAGTCGAATTTGCCAGATGGGAAAAAAATCTCAAAAGCTTGCTGAGGAGATTCATTCCTTCAGAGTTGGACTGGAATGGAAGCTAATAACTTTATAACTTTATGAGAAATCAAGATGCTGTTAAGCAGATCCAAACAAATGAAAGATTAGAAGGCAATGTGAAATATCTCATGGGAAAAACCACTGACCTGGAAAGTAGATCCAGAAGAGACAATTTAAAAATCATTGGACTACCTGAAAGCCAAGATCAAAGAAAGAACCTAGAAATCATCCTTCAAGAAATTATCAAGGAAAATTGCCCTGATGTTTTAGATCCAGAGGGCAAAATAGAGGTTGAAAGAATCCACCAATCACCTCCTGAAAAAGATCCCAAAAAGAAAACTCCCAGGAATATTATAACCATGTTCCAGAATCCCCAGATCAAGGAGAAAATACTACAAGCAGCCAAGAAGAAACAATTTCAATATTGTGGAAACACAATCAGAATATCACAGGACCTGGCAGCTTCTACACTGAGGGATTAAAGAGCATAATATACCAGAGGGCAAAAGAGCTGGGAATGAACCCAAGGGTCACCTACCCAGCAAAACTGAGTATTTTGTTTCAGGGGAAATTATGGTCATTCAGTGGAATAGAGGACTTTCATGTATTCTTGAGGAAAAAACCAGAATTGAATAGAAAATTTGACATCCAGATGCAAGAAGCAAGAGATGCCTGAGAAGGTAATCAGGGAAAGGAAATCAAAAGGAACTTATCAAAGTTGAACTATTTACATTCCTATATGGAAAAACAATAACTGTGACTGAGGAAATCTTTCTCACTATGAAAATAATGGAAGAAGGGGGTGTGATCATATGAATACATATGTGAATGTGTGTATATGGTTACAGTTATATATGGATAGAGGACATAGTTTGAATTTGTTGGGAAGGGAGGATACTCAAGGGTTGAAATTATGAGATGAGAGAGGAAAGTGGCATGAGGAGATGGGGAGAGACAGGGTAGGGTAAACTATCTCATGTAGAAGAAGCAAGGGGAAGTGGTTGCAATGGAGGGGGAGAATAGGAAGGCAAAAAAGGCAAAACCACATTCTCATTGAATTTGGTTCAGGGAGAGAATGACATATATACTAAATGGGATATCTCAACCTACAGCAGAATAGGGGGAAGGGGGATGAGAGGAGGGATGATGGATGGGGGGGCATCCTTGGGGGAGGGGAGGTTGGAAGTACCCACTATAGAAGAGGGACAGGATCATGTAGGGAATGGACCAGGTGGGGGTGGGATGAGTGGGAGGGAATTATAAGCAGCCTTGTACAATATATCTACTATGATAATGTTTTACATAGCTAGACATGTACAACATATACTAAATTACTTATCTCCACAGAGGGAATGGGTGACAAGGGAGGAAGGAAATGGATCTGAAATTGGAGGACTTAACATTAAATGTTTCAAATATATATTTAAAAAAAGAAATGGGCATGCTAGAGCTAGAATTATGAAAAGTGTTTTTATTACACAACGGCCTTAATCCAAGTTTGAAATAAATACTGCAAAAACAGAAAAAAAAAAACTCTCTCATGTAGAAGAGGCAAGGGGCAGTAGTTGCAGGGGAGGGGAAGAACAGGAAGGCAAAAAGGCAAAAGCATATTCTCATTGAAGTTGGCTCAAGGAGAGAACCTCATACATACTAAATGGAATCTCTTATCCTCACTCACTCTCCTGAGTAGGGGAAAGGAGGATGAGAGGGGGGATGATGGAGGGGAGGGCATTCTGGTGGGGGGGGAGATTGGAAGTACCCACTATCAAAGAGGGACAGGATCAAAGTAGGGAACAAACCAGGTGGGAGGTGAGACGGGTGGGAGGGAAATATAAGCAGTCTTTTATAATATATCTACTATGGTAATGTTTTGCATAGCTATACATGTACAACACATACTGAATTGCTTATCTTCTCAGAGGGAGTAGGTGACAAGGGAGGAAGGGAATGGATCTGAAAATTGAAGTTTTAAAATTAAATGTTTCATAAGATGTCCAGGCATTGGGGCCCAGAGATTCACCTTGCCCTAATGGCAAAGTTGAAGGGGGTATGGGAGAAGATATGGGAGAGAACAGATTGGATGAGGGGATATCTAGTGGGACTGCTATTCTGGAATGGTGGGTAGGGAAAAAATGGGGAGAAAGTGTAACTCATAATCTGGTGGAAATGAATGATGTAAACCAGAAAAAAAAATAAGCATGGGTGACAAGGGAGGAAGGGAATGAATGTGGAATTCAAAGTTTTAAATTCAAACGTATAAAAATATATAAATAATATTATTAAAACAATTTTATGTATAATTGGGAAGTATGATCTACAGTCATTGGGGCACAGAGATTTACCTTCTCCTACTGAAAAAGTCAAATGCGGTATGGGAGAAGATATGGGAGAGAGCATATGGCGTGAGGGGATATCCTGTGGTACTGCTATTCTGGGGTGGAGGGTAGGGATAAAATGGGGAAAAAACTGTAACTCAAAATCTGATGCCAATGAATGATGTAAACCAGAAGTTAATAAAGCATTTGAAAAAAAAAAAAGAAATTGCAATTTTTTTTGTTACCTTGGTAAGTGATTTTCACTTTTTTATTCCACATATGTCAAATAACTACTATGTCCAAGACACTTTGCTATTCCCTAGAAATATAAAGGTAAGAAATTATAGTCCCAACCCCATCATTTAGAATAAATTAATATGCCTATATATAGACATAATTAATTTGTTCATTTATTTCATTTATGATTGATTCTCTGTGACCCCACATGGGACTTTCTTGGCAAAGCTAGTGGAATGGCTTGCTATTTCCTTCTCCACCTTATTTTACAGGTGAGAAAACTGAGACAAACAGAGCTAAGTGATTTTCCAGGTTCACACAGCTAGTAAGCTTCTGAGGGTAAATTTAAACTCAGGGAGATGACTTCCTGAGTCCAAGCCCGGCACTCTATCCACTGAGCTACCTAGTTGTATGGCACATATATCCATAACTATACATATACATTCATATAAAGATGCGTGTCACACACACACTCACACATTTATTTATACATATATTAAGATATACACACATATGTGTGTCATCTGGAAAATCTCTGATTGTCCTTTTTTTAAAATTACTTTTGTATAACAGGTTTGGTTTTTTCACATTCTCCAAGAGAAGTGGTCAGAAGACATGAATAAACAGTTCTTTAAAAAAAGTCTTCCAAACAATCCCAAACAGTAAAGAGTGTTCCTACTCACTAATAATAAGAGAAATGCAAATGAAATAAACACTAATTTAAATTATGCCCCAAAATAAACAAATATGACCAAAAATCAGAATAGCCAATGTCATACAGGTTTTGCAAAGAAAGACACATTGATACATTCTTCTACTTTTTTTATGCTGCCAATTTTAAATAGATTTTATTCTCCAAGACAATTGTATTTCCACTTGTTTACAGTACTGATAAAGTGCAATGTTGTTCACTTTTCTCCCTCTGCACATATTCAAGTATTCAGAATGCCCAGATTTACACAGTAGCTTAAATGTTAACTTTCAAACTGCTACTGCCTTGGCTACAAATTTGAGTCATTCAGTTTTTGGAAAGCTATGTGTAATGCTCTTTCTTTTTTTTTTTTTTGATTTAAACAAATGCTTTATTAACTTCTGTTTTACATCATTCATTTCCGCCAGATTTTGAGTTACAATCATCCCCCCCCCCGCCCCGGTTTTCCCCTAATGCTAAGTCATTAGCTTCCATTTGCTCCATTCTAAGTCTGAAGGAATGAATCTCCTCAGTGAACTTTTGAGATTCTTTTTCCATCTGGAAAATTCGACTTTTTAAGGCATTCTTCTCCTCATTGCCCTTTTGGGCCTCCTTTGCCATTTGAGTTAGTCTATTTTTTAGGGTATTGTTTTCCTCAGTCAGGCTGTTGACCCTCATTTCATACTTTTCCTGCATCCTTCTCATTTCACTCTCCAATTTTTCCTCCACTTCTCTTATTTGGTTTTTAAAGTCCTTCTTAAGGTCCTCTATGGCCTGCAACCCGCTCATCTTTTCCCCTGTGGCTTTTGGAGCAGGACTTCTGACCTCACAGTCCTTTTCCTGCTCTATGCCCCCAAAATAGGAGTCTAGGATTGCATTTTTCTGTTTCCTTTGCCTTGGCATGTTGCAACTTAATTACTTGACTTTGGGGCTTGTTGCCACACTATGGCTTTAAGGCCAGATAGAGGAATTTTTGTCCCAAACGTGTGGGGGGCAACTTCCGTTTCTGGCAAGCTGTGAACCCACCCACAACTTCCACCCTAGATCACAATCCAGATCCAGGGAGGTTAAAGCAAGAGCGATTACCCCCCAAGACTGATCGCTGGATCTCCCTACAGTTTTTCAGGTAGTCCAACACTTTTTTAAATTATCTCTCCCTAATCTATTTTCAAGGTCAGTGGTTTTTCCCATGAAATATTTCACATTGCCTTTTATTCTTTCATTTGTTTAGATCTGCTTAAGAGCATCTTGGTTTCTCATAAAGTCACTAGCTTCCATTTGCTCCAGTCTAATTCTGAATGAATTATTTTCCTCAGTGAGCTTTTGAGATTCTTTTTCCATCTGGCAAATTCGGTTTTTAAGGCATTCTTCTCCTCATTGCCCTTTTGAGCCTCCTTTGCCATTTGAGTTAGTCTATTTTTAAAGAGTTATATTCCTCAGTCAGGCTGTTAATTCTTATTTCATACTTTTCTTGCATCTTTCTCATTTCTCTTCCCAATTTTTCCTCCACTTCTCTTATCTCGTTCTCAAGGCCCTCCATGGCCTGGAACCAGATTATATTTTCATTTTGGGCTTTTGGTGCAGGAGTTCTGACCTCCCAGTCCTCCTACTGTTCCATGCTTTGATCCTCTTTGCCACCAAAGTAGGAGTCTATTGTTGAATTTTTCTGTTTATTTTGTTCCCTTTGTGTAGGCATGTTGCCACTCAATTACTTGACTTTTGGGCTTGTTGTCACAGTACGACTCTGCCACCAGCCAGGGGAGCTTCTGTCCCAAATGCTGGGGTTTTCTCAGCTGCTGGAGCTATTAGCTGGGTGCCCTCTGTGAAGCCTCCACAGGCTCTGACATGCTGGTCACACACACCAAGATCTCCACCCCAGACTGTAATCCAGATCCAAGGAGATTAAAGCAAGAGTGATTACCACCACCCCCCAGACTGATCAGATTCCCCTACAGTTTTTAGGCCAGGAGCTGGAAGATGGTGGGCTGTGCTGAGGCTAATCAGTGGCTTCTCGCCCCCAGGGGAAAGAGGCTGAAGTGCTCTCCCCACCAGTCCCAAAGTCCATACTGCATTGACCTCTTACTTGGTTCTAGGCATCTATGCATTGATAATTCTGGAAATTCCACAGCTGCTGGAGTTCTAGAGTCCCTCTAGCTGGTTGCTGGTCTGGCCACCCTTGGGCTACAACCTCCAACTCATGTTGTCCTGGGCTCTGCTCCCAGAGCGCTGAGCTGGCCGCTCCCTGCTGGGCTGCTGGGCTGTTCTCAGTGGGAGGTTAGCTTCTCTGTGTCATTTTGTGGGTTCTGTAGCTCCAGAGTTTTTGCAGAGTCACCTTTGGAATTTGGAAGTGAGGGGACCAGGAGCTGTATGTAAATGCTGTTACTACTCTGCCATCTTGATTCAGCCCCCCAAGATTTGCAATTTCAAAGGAGTAAACATACCTATAAAATAATGCATCTTTCATCTGTACTTAGAATGTAACATTTTATACTTAAAATATAATGAACAAATCATAGAACATTAAAGCAAGAAGAAAGGAAATTGAAACATAGATTGGTCAAGTGAGTTGCCAAATTTATATAGCCAGTTTCTGATAAGCATAAGGACTTGACCCTGTATTTCTAGACTTTACAAAGTCTTATTGAATGTATCAAAAATTTGTCCATTCAGTCCTAGCAGGAATGTGTTTAAAATGCTTGACTTTACAAATATGTTTTTTTAAACCCTCAGAAATAATTCCATGTGAACATTTCTTGCCATTTGTTTCCTATTTATTCTATGCCCACACTGACTAAAATCAATATGCTGATGTTTGTGGAAACCATAACTGAAACTTCAGTCATTACTATTTTGAATGAATGATATTTCAGTGAGCCTTAATAATGTTGCTAACATATGACAACATAATTATGATATGATAGCCTTGCATTTAATGTTATGAATTCCATAAATGCTTTATAATATTTAAAGATACATTCTCATTCAATGCAACATTAAAATATATGTTTTATTGTGTATTGGTTGCCTATAGAATTTCAGACTGTTCATTCAAATTGACAAGATGTGCTTTCTTTCCACAACCATTTACATAGGCCACTCAGCCTGAGTAAAATGAATCACTGGAGATAACAGTTAACTTAGTCATTACTGCTGCTGAGGAGATTTATTTTATAGAAGAATGATTTCTGAAGCATCTTTTGTTTCTTTTTAAGAGTAACATTCTGTATTATAAGATTAAAGGAAGAGTTTTTAAAGGTAACGCAATTTGAAATTTGATAGCTGTAACCCAGAAGAATTAGTCAAAGTGCTTTTTTAACCACCCTCCAGCAAATTTCCACCTCCTTTCTCCTTAGATTTGGCAAAGCCCTTTGAGCTGTTCTAATCTTGCAAAGTCCCTGCAATAATTTCCTGGTGGCAGAATGATAAAGGATTACCTTTCAGTCTCATTTGTTTATCTTTCCTAACAGGTGACTTTTGGTCAAACCTAAACATTATATTACTTCTGTCTGGCCTTTAACAGGGAAGTAGTGAGTCAGTTTCTAGGGTGCTTAAATAGATTTTCAAAGAAGTAATGATATGATTCATATATATATATATATATATATATAATTGATGCCTTATATCAATAAACCATATAATATTATAATATTGACTCTCACTAAATACTTTTTTATGACAGAAGCAATTTTCAAAGAGTGCAGATATTCAGGACTGAGTTTTATTCCTAATCATGAGTCTTTTTGTGACTTTGAGCAGACTATTATCTTTTTCTGTGTTTTTGATCTATGAATAATATCTACTATAATTTAAATTGCCATTAATATAAGCAATTTATTTCAATGATTTGAGAAATTTAGAGCCACCCACTCACCTACCCAATAATCAAGAAAACTCAAGTAAAGAAAGTTTGTGCTTTTGGTTCTCTTAACCAATACCCATTTTTTCAGAGTCCTATAAAATCCCACACTTTACTTTCATGTGATCAACAAGTATTTATTTAGAGACTACCATATGTCAAGGGCTGTGCTCATCAGGGATGGTACAAAGACAAAATTTAAAGTGTTCTTGCCATGGTCACATCTTCCAGTCCCACTTAGGGTACACAGAAGTTTTTTTATGTTTTTTTTTCTTAAAATCCTTAAATTATGAAGGTTCTGTGTGTGCTAAAACAATAGTAATGAGCATATTATACTTCAAATAATTAAAAATAATCCCTAATTGGACACCTAGGTTCTCCAGTAGTTGGTATGTATGTATGTATAATACATATAACTACATAGACATATATGTATACATACTTATGTTTTCATATGTGTATTGTGTTCATGTGTGTTTGAGTATATATGTGCATACATATGTATGTGTTATACATGTATATTGTGATTGGTAGGTGTGTATGTGTGTATATGTGTATGCATGTGTTTATATAGGTATATACATATATAAAACACACATTTATGTGTACATGTGTGTATAGACACATTGATATGAGGTACTGATGTTCCCCCTCTGCTCAACTGTATTTGGATTAAACATGTATATTGATTTTTTTTATTTCAAAGACAACCTGGCCATTTATTGCTTTAGAAGAGCTCCATAACATAAATAGAGTAGTATAAAAATGTTTGGTCCAGAGTGACGGAGCCCACTGGAAGACAGAGCATGGCAGAGTCCAGCCCAGGAGGTTGCCCACTGTGCCCAGACAGGACCAGCGCAGAGCATGTGGGGTCTGCACAGCTCAGAACTAAGAGCAGACAAGCAGACTACACCAGAGAGAGAAAAAGCCCCAGCCTGCAGACCTATCAAGGACGAATCACAGTCATCTCACATAGGGAAAGGATCATTGGAGCCAGGTAGGAGAGTCAGGCCCCCAGTGGAAAGAGTGGCTACTGCGGCTGCATTCGACCCCCATCCTGGAAGTTTAGAAACGACCTGCCTGTATAACACAGGGGCTAGAATGGCAAAGTACATTCTAGCTGCTCAGATCCTCCCATCCCTCCTTCATGAAGCAGAAAACCCAAAGAAAAGTCTCCCACCCAGATTGAAATCCCAAGTTAATGGAAATAGCCTCAGGCTTGAGAGTCTTCAAGAAGGGGTGTAACTGAGACAGCCAGGAGTCTGAAGAGAAGAGAGGGAGGGGTCCCAACAAGCCCCACCTCACCTCACCAACAAAAGCCTACTTATAGCCCAGGGGTATAGAGGCAGAAATCTGAAGTGGTCAGACTCACCCCCACCTACACATCTACACTCCTCACTGATTTCCCTGACTTAGCCATAAACTAGCCACCCAGAGGTATTCAAAGTGAAGGATCAGGCCCTAAACTCATAGCCTGAGAAACTAAGAAACAGGAAGTCACAATGGGAAGGAAGGAAGCTGAAAAGGAGGAGGGGAAGGCAAGAAAGTCTATTCGAGCCTACTATGTAGGGGAAGAACAACTAAATACGCAGGTCAGTATAGACTCTCTACCCACATCTGAGACCACAGAAGGAAACATGATCTGGTCTCAAGCCCAAATAGCATTCCTGGAGGAGCTTAAGAAAAATTATAAAGACCAAATCAGGGAAGCAGTGAGCAACTTGGTAAAAAGCCTCAGTGAAGAAAACAAAACCTTAAAAAGTAAAATTAGTGAAGTAATTGGAGAAAATACCTCCCTAAAAAGGAACTTCTAAAACTAACTGAAGACCATAATTTGATAAAGATTAGATACAATCAAACTGAAACTCAGAACACTATGATGCAGCAGGAGTCACTTAAAAAAAAATAAAGAAAAATTGGAAGAAAATGTAAAATATCTCACTGGAAAAAATAACTGACCTAGAAAACAGATCCAGGAGAGACAACTTAAGAATTATTGGTCTACCAGAAATCCACGATGAAAAAAGCAGTCTACACAACATCCTCCAAGAGATTGTCAAAGAAAACTGTCCTGAAGTCCTGGAATCAGAAGATAAAATAGCTATCAATAGAATTCACCGGACTCCTCCTGAAAGAGATCCCAAACTGTAAACTCCAAGAAATATAGTAGCCAAATTCCAGAATTACAAGATTAAAGAAAAAAATTCTAAAAGCAGCCAAAAAGAAACAATTCAAATATCGAGGAAATGCAGTTAGGATCACACAGGACCTAGCAGCTTCTACATTAAAACAGCGGAGGGACGGGAATTTGATATTTGATAGGGCAAGAGAGCTAGGACTACAACCAAGGATTAACTACCCTGCAAAACTGAGCATAATCTTTCAGGCAAGGAGATGGAGGTTTAATGAAATAAGAGACTTCCAGACTTTCCTGATGAAAAAGCCAGAGCTCAATGGAAAATTTGATCTCCAATTACAAGACTCCAGAATGATATAAGAAAGGTAAACAAGGGAAACACAGACTCACACATGCATAAGTGCACACATCCACACCCACACCCACAAACACATGCTCATTACTTGGGATGCAACAAGAGCAAAATGTTCACATCCCTATATGTGGAGCTGATAACTGTCAATATTCGAAATCTTTATGATTATCATGACCTTCTAAAGGGTTATACTTAGATAGAGGGTGTGAGTATGAATGCACTAACGTGAAGTCTAAAAAAAAAAAGCCTAGTAAGGGGATGAAAGAGACTGTAATGGGAAAAAGGAAAGGATGAGCTAGGAAAAGGTAAAATATGCCATCTGAAGAGGCATCAAAACACTCTATAGAAGAGGGGAAAGAAAGAGGGAGAAAAACATCATTTAAACACTATTCTCACTAGTTCTGGTCCAAAGAGGGGTCATATTAATCAGTGAAGTTTAAGATTCTAATGTGAATAGACACATAAATTCGTTAAATAGAGGAAAAGGAGGGAGGGAGAGGAGCACTGTTTGAAATTTACTCTCATTGGTTTGGAATCAAACAGGGAGTAATTACTCTGATAAGTATAAAAATTTATTGTGTCCTATAGATAGTGGAAGGGTAAGGGGGGTGAAAAGGAGGAGACTAAAGGGAGGATTAGAAGGGAGGGAAATAGTAGTAAGGGGAGAGGGTAGGTTAAGAAGGGGGGTCACTGGGTGGGAACACTGAGGGAGGGAGAGGTCAAAAGAAAAAACTTCAAGGAGAGGAAGGGAGAAGGAAGAAACAAAAACATAAACAGGGGAGGGAATAGGATGGAGGGAAAGAGACAGATAGTCATCATTACTGTGAATGTGAATGGGATGACCTCTCCCATAAAAGAGAGGATGATAGCAGAATGGAATAAAAATAATAATCCTACAATATGCTGTCTACAAGAAACACATTTGAAACAAAAGGATACCCACAGGGTAGAGGTAAAAGGTTGGAGTAAAATTTATTATGCCTCAGTTAAAGTAAAAAAATCAGGAACAGCAATAATTATCTCAGATAAAGCAAAACCAAAAAACTAATTAAAAGAGATTAAGAAGGAAACTATATCCTACTAAAAGGCACCATCGAGAATGAAGCAATATCACTACTTAATATATATGCACCAAGTGGTATAGCATCCAAATTCCTAGAGGAGAAGTTAAAGGAATTAGAGGAAGAAATAGATAACAAAACTATCCTAGTGGGGGACTTTAATCTCCCCCTCTCTGACCTCGATAAATCTAACCTCAAAATAAACAAGAAGTTAAGGAGGTGAAAAGAATCTTAGAGAGACTAGATATGAGGGATCTCTGGAGAAAACTGAATGGAGATAAAAAGGAATTCACTTTCTTCTCAGCAGTCCATGGTACATACTCAAAAATAGACCATGCACTAGGGCATAAAAACCTCACAATCCAGTGCAAAAAGGCAGAAATATTAAATGCATCATTCTCAGATCATGATGCAATAAAAATTATATGCAATAAAGGGCCATTGAAAGATAGACTAAAAACTAATTGGAAATTAAACAATTTAATCCTAAAGAATGTATGGGTCGAAGAAGAAAGTATAATACCTATAAGTAATTTCATTCAAGAGAATGATAAAAATGAGACAACATACCAAAACTTGTGGGATGCACTAAAGGCAGTTCTCAGGGGAAGTTTTATATCCCTGAGTGCATACATGAATAAATTAGAGAAAAGGGAGGTCAATGAATTGGACATGCAATTGAAAAAGCTAGAAAAAGAACAAATTGAAAATCCCCAATTCACTACTAAATTAAAAATGTTGAAAACCAAAGGAGAGATTGATAAAATTGAAATTAAGAAAACTATTGAATTAATAAATAAAACTAAGAGCTGGTTTTATGAAAAAATCAACAAAATTGATAGTCCCTTAGTCAATATGATAATAAAAGAAAGAAGAAAACCAAATTAAGATTATCAAAAATACAAAGGGTGAATCTACCTCTAATGAAGAGGAAATCAAAAAAATAATGAGGAATTATTTTTCCCAATTGTATGCATATATATATGACAATCTTAGTGAAATGGATGAATATTTACAAAATCTCAAGTTGCCCAGATTAACTGAAGAGGAAGTGAATTACCTGAATAATCCCATCTCAGAAAAAGAAATCAAACAAGCCATCAATGAACTCCCTAGGAAAAAATCTCCAGGGCCAGATGGGTTCACTACTGAATTCTATCAAACATTTAAAGAACAATTGATTCCAATACTCTACAAACTATTTGGGAAAATTAGTGAAGAAGGAGTCCTACCAAATTCATTCTATGACATAAATATGGTACTGATTCCTAAATCAGGAAGAGATAAAACAGAGAAAGAAAATTATAGACCAATTTCCCTCATGAATTTAGACAGAAAAATTCTAAATAAAATATTAGCCAAAAGATTCCAACAACTTATTAAAAAATAATATACTTTGATAAGGTAGGATTCATTCCAGGAATGCAAGGATGGTTTAATATTAGGAAAACCATCAGTATAATTGAGCATATCAACAATAAAACTAGCAGAAACCACATGATCATCTCCATAGATGCAGAAAAGGCTTTTGACAAAGTACAACATCCATTCCTATTAAAAACACTAGGAAGTATTGGAATAAATGGAGCCTTCCTTAAAATAGTTGATAGCACCTATTTAAAACCATCAGCAAGTGTTATATGCAATGGGGATAAACTGGAAGCCTTTCCAATAAGATCAGGAGTGAAACAAGGGTGTCCACTATCACCCCTCTTATTCAATCTGGTACTAGAAACACTAGCAGTAGCAATTAGAGAAGAAAAAGAAATCAAAGGAATCAAATTAGGCAAAGAAGTGACCAAGGTATCACTCTTTGCAGATGATATGATGATATACTTAGAGAATCCTAGAGAATCAAGTAAAAAACTACTTGAGACAATAAATAAATTTGGCAAAGTTGCAGGATATAAAATAAACCCACGTAAATCCTCAGCATTCCTGTACATCTCTAAGGAAACTCAACAACAAGTGAGAGAAAGAGAAATCCAATTTAAAGTCACTGTAGACTTTATAAAATATTTGGGAATCTACTTGCCAAAAGAAACCCAGAATTTATATGATCACAACTACAAAACACTTCTCACAAATAAAATCAGATCTAAATAGTTGGAAAAATATCAATTGCTCATGGCTGGGGGTCGAGTTAATATAATAAAAATGACAATTTTACCCAAACTAAACTATATATTTAGTGCCATACCAATCAATTTACCAAAAAAACTACTTTGTAGAGTTAGACAAAATAATAAAAAAAATTATTTGGATAAACAAACGGTCTAGAATATCAAGGGAATTAATGAAATGAAACGCTAGGGAAGGTGGAATAGCTATGCCAGATCTTAATCTGTATTACACAGCAGCAGTCATCAAAACTGCTTGGTACTGGCACAGGTGTAGAGTAGTGGATCAATGGAATAGATTAGGCGCAGGAGATCCAGTAGTTAATGAACATAGTACTCTATTGTTCGATATACCCAAAGACCCCAGTTTTTGGAATAAGAATGCACTGTTTGACAAAAACTGCTGGGAAAACTGGAATACAGTATGGCATAAAGTGGGCATAGATCACTATCTAACACCATATACTAAAATCAAGTCTAAATGGGTGCATAATCTTGTTGTAAAGGATGATACTGTAAGCAATTTGGGAAAGCAAGGAATAGTTTACCTGACAGACTTATGGAGAGGGGAAGATTTTAGGACCAAACAAGAATTAGAGTGCATTATAAAATGCAAAATGGATAATTTTGATTACATTAAATTGAAAAGCTTCTGTACAAACAAAGCCAATGTAACCATGATCAAGAGGGAGGGGGGAAATTGGGAAAGAATTTTTACAACTTGTGTCTCGGATAAAGGACTCATTTCTAAAATTTATAGAGTATTGAGCCAAATATATATGAATACAACTCACTCCCCAATTGATAAATGGTCAAAGGGTATGAACAGGCAGTTTTCAGAGAAAGAAATTAGAGATATCTATAAGCATATGAAGAAATGCTCTAAATCACTATTAATTAGAGAAATGCAAATCAAAACAACTCTGACATACCACATCCCTCCAGTCAGATTGGCTAAGATGACAAAACAAGAAAGTGACAAATGCTGGAAAGGATATGGACAAATTGGAACACTAATACATTGCTGGTGGAGTTGTGAATGTATCCAAACATTCTGGAGAGCAATCTGGAATTATGCCCAAAGGATTATAAATAATTTCATACCCTTTGACCCAGCCATACCACTTCTAGGGTTATATCCCAAAGAGATCATAGAAGTGGGAGGAAGACCCATATGTACAAAAATATTTTTAGCAGCCCTTTTTGTGGTTGCAAAGAATTGGAAACTAAAGGGGTGCCCATCAATTGGGGGATGGCTAAACAAGTTGTTGTATATGAATGTAATGGAATATTATTGTGCTATAAGAAATGAGGAGGTGATGGATTTCACAATTACCTGGAGAGACTTATACAAACTGATGCTGAGCGAGAAGAGTAGAATCAGAAGAAATTTGTATACAATCACAGACATACCATATCTGTGATGACCAACTATGACAGACTGGACTCTTTTCAGCAATGCAGTGATATAAGTCAATCCCGAAACTCAAGAAAGTGAGAAAAGCTCCATCCAGAGATATAACTAGAAAGAACTGAGCCTGAATCCTGATGGAAGCAAACTAAATGATCTTTTTTCTTTTTGTTGTTTGGTTTTATTTCTTCCTTACCATCTTTCATTCCACCTAGTACAATACACCTTTGTAATTGGAATAATGTCTGATATGAATGCATTTGTAGATCTTATACTGGCTGTCCTGGGGGGAGGGGGGAGGGAAGGAAAGGAAATTTGAAAATCAAGGAACTATGGAATTTAATCTTGTTAACTGAAACTAAATTAATAAATTAATTTTAAAAAAAGAAAAAAATGTTTGAAATTATCTAAAGAATTGCAATGTAGTTTTTTCCTATGTAACACAGAAGTGATGTGACATAATTACAAAATCCTATGCTGACTTCAAATTTAATCAGAATTCACCTTCTATAGGCCTATTGTTGGGAGCCAAGTAATTTGCATATTTACAAATGATGCATTATGCCACAGACATGGTGGTCATGTGGCACATGTGGTCATGTGCCAAAGAATTATGCAAGAAGCTGGTGTATGTTGAAGATATTTGGGCCTCAGAAGCAAATCCCTGACTGATGTGCCTCTGAATTTTTGAACTTCATTTTAAAGTTGAACATTCAGCTTTTTAAAATTCTCTTTTCCCTAATTTATTAGGCTTGCAAAACAGATTTGGCTGCATGGCATATAAATGAAATTTCAAGCGGCTTTGTTGGCCACTGCAAAGGATATTTTAAGTCAAATATTGAAATTCTTGTTTCTACTGAAAACATGGAAAACACTTATTACATGTTTGTATTTACAGATGATAGGAAGAGACCAAGTTAGTCATGAATTGTATTCTTTCAATTGTTTTAGATTATGCACATGTAATCTTACTAAAAGGGATTTGTGATTTGAGGATCATGGATTCAGAAAACATCAGTTGAACAGTGCTGTCAATGATGACAGAGGGTTGTACAAATCAACTTATCCTCATCAGCCAGATTGTGTCATCAAAAGGGATGATTGCTTCTCTGGGGTTGTGTGTTTCTGAAAATATGCTAGAAATTGAAGGGGTAGGAATTCCTCTCTGAAATATGGTTGCAGTTCAAAATATGACTCTTTGGGCAAAGGAGATAGAGCTAGTATGAAATATAGCTATATCTGTTAGGTTTATCCAGGTTAAATTTCTGCTGCTTAGAAAAGAATTCTGATTAGCATTGATTTCCAATAGCCTGCATAATCTATGACATATCTTTTCTGTTTGGTTTAAGATAGCAAAACGTTGTGGCCTATCTTTCCTTTGGTATTTCAAGAGACCTACTAAGGCTCATCTTTTTACAATAGGAGGATATTTATAATAACACTAGGCAAGGGATAATGATAATGACAATGATGATGATGATGGTGGTGGTGGTGGTGGTGATGATAATGAATTTTAGGCAGGTTGGAAGTTGGAATGAGGATAACATATTAACATTGACATTCATCTGGCAGGTGCTAGCTGGTATACACTAATGTAGTCTTTCTAAATATTAGATTATAAAACATCCTTAATTTTTAAAAGTTGCCCAGTTGTTTTTTATTCTTTTTGTTTCTCTTCCTCTTGAGGAACTAAATCAATGATAAATTGTTTGCTTTTTATCCTAGCTTTCTTGTTATATACCCATTCTGCAAACTGAGCCCTTTGAAGTTATGTGTAATAATAATCATGGACATTTACAAGAAAATTCAATATTTTTGAAGCACTCCACATTATTTCATTTGCCTAACAGTATCCCTATGACTTAGGTGTTGTAGTTATTAGTTTATCTATTTTTCAGATGAAAAAACTGTGGTTCTGGGAGAGAATGCTAGGAGGATGGCAGAGTAGGTCAGTAAATTCCTAGCTCTCCAGATGTCACCCACAAACAAGACAAAATAATACCTCAGGTCAAATGAAGAATGGTAAAAATAAAAAGGAGTTAGAGCAGAACAGTTGTCCTTCTTAGACAACCACAAAAGATAAAAAAAATAAATTCCAGGACTGAGATTTGGTTCTTATAAAGTGTAAGAATCTCCAGCCTAGTTCCACTGAAAAAGCAAATGGTGAGCAAAACGGGGAGGTAGCCTTGTCCCCAGTCACATAAATTTACCTCCAAGATGTGTTGGAAGTCAGGTATCAGAGGAGGGGAAGATTGAGGAAACATATGTTATAAAGGATGCCAGGACCAGATCTGCTGCCAAGATGGAACCCTGACCAAGAAGGAATCAGCATATGCTCAGTGAGTATAGAAGCACAGTGGTGGGGACACTGCCAGCTATGGCTACTCACAGAAGGGCTGAGTTCTTGGTTTCAGTTCCAGTTCAGAGGGGAGAAATAAAGGTGGATGTGAGGGCAAAAACACCATGCTCCATGCCACAGGACTAAAGATAATTACAATAATAAGTTGCTACAAATTTTTAAAATGAGCAGACAAAATAAAAAGAATGCAGCCATAGATATTTACTATAGGAATAGAGAAGACTGGCATTCATATTGAGAGGAGGATACTGTAATGAGAAGCAAAGAAGTACTTAAAACCTTATTTCAGGTATTTAATTATTTAGCACCTTGTTTCAGTTCAAGTTTATTTTAAGCTTTGCCAATGATTATATAAAGTCTTTATTAAGAGAAAAAATTTGTGAACCCCACAACTTGTGAACTACAGAACTTGGTAAGCCTTTCTGCTGATGGAACAAGATGGGGTGGAACAGGGAGGAGCTAATGACCACATATAAGGAGAAGCCCAATCTGGGAGAGAGCAGAACTGAGAAGAGAGCACTTGTGGTGGCAGAATTGAGAAGGGAAATGTTGCAATGGCCAGGCACTGTTTTGTTTGTTATATTTTGTACAGAAGTCCTGGGACATTACTAAAGACCCCTGAAAGAAGATTTTATTGTTGTGTGTTTATAGAAGTCCTGGAACAAAGATTCAGAGGTCCTGGGACACTACTGACAATTTGTGTTGAGTTCTCAGACCTTGTATGTGGGTCTATGTTGATTTCACAAGCAGATAGTGAATTGATGATGGTGCTTGCAATGTGTATATATGTCGTTTTGGCTCTGTTAAATTTTGTATTCCCAGAAACAGAAACTGTAAAGGACTTGAGGTGGACTGGACACTGTGAGCTTCAATATGGAATGGGAACTGTATGAGGACCTGGACAAGGAACTGGATGAGAAGCTGGAAGAAGAGCTGAGAGCCATCTACCTTTGAATCCAGGTGTTAGTTGGATAGATTCAGGAAGGAGCTGGGACCATGGAAGAGCAACCATGGAATGGAAGAGCAACCATGGGATCTAAGAGCCAGCCTCAAGTCAAGATGAAAAGATATCTCCATGGATACTTAATGCTGACTGAGAAGATCATGCTTACTGTGGCCTAGGGGCAGGAAGACTTTGTGCTCTGTACCGTGTACCTCTTAAGGATGGTTGAATTAAGGATGATAGGAAACTAATCTCCAATGAAGAAAAAAGGAGGTTTTTTGACTGAGAAATTAAGACAATTGACCTAGGGGTGGGGAACTTGGACCTTTGTACTTTGTGTCCCTTAAGGATGCTTGCTCCTTGAGGATAATTGGGTTAAGGATTTAATGGATGATATCTTTTGCTTAAAACTATGTGACCACTTTAGGGAAAATTATGTGGCCACTTTAGTGAAAACTTGTTATGTTATAACATTTTGAATGATGTACTTTGGGTTCTACAAATGTTTTTCTTTAATTTACTGTTGAATAACTAGAGAGTTCACTATACGATATAATAAGAACGTTAAAGCTGTTCACAGTAGCAGTCCTCTGGAAAGCTGCTTCGGCTTGGCTTTACATTTATGGCATAGTCAGAAGGATTACAAAGTATAGTGCCTCTATATTTTCCAGGCTCCATGAATTAAGGATTTTGTGATTGACTAAATGTACTTTATTCAAAATTATGTGACAACTTTGGTGAATACTATGTGGCCATTTTAGTGATAAGTTGTTGAGTTGTGACATGGTGAATGCACAGAGTCTTCTGCTGGTTTGCATAAGTGGGGCTCATTGCATGGTTGCTGGGCAGCTCCCTGCCCTGAGTTGCTCCTCCCCCTTTTCCCCAAGTAAGACAGATTTTTATGTCAATTTACCAGGCTAAAAGACTGTTCCACCATGTTTTTTCACTGGCTCCACTGTTCCAGGATTTTTAATAGGGTGCTATTTTCTGTTGTTTTTTTCCCCCCCAAAGGTCATATGGGAAAGTCACAATGATTTACTGATTACTCTGCCATCTTGGTTCCTGGAAGTATTCCAATCCTCAATAGTTTTGATCTCTATTAGTACTGATCATACTTTCTCTTGATGATTTTATTCAAATGAGTTTAGATATATCATAATCTCCTGTATCTCCTCAAAACTCAATTTGCTCTTTTCTAATACTTTTGTTCTTTTCTTTATTTCTTTCCAAACCTTTATGGTTGGTGTTCTTCAAGTCTCTGCTCTTCGTTTGATATTTAGAATTGTAAGGATACTTAAATGTCATCTGATCAAGATAATAGTGATTATTTCAAAGCTTTATTGGGCATATTTATCTCTGCCCTATTACTAAATTTAATTCAAAAGTTATATATTATATGTCAAGAACCACATTAGTACAAAGGTATGGCATAAAAAGATAGTTCCTTCCTCTGACATATTTGGTTCTGTTACCCTAAGCAAATCAATTAATCTTTCTGTGCTCAAAGTAATTCACTAATACTAGAAGTAGAAGAAAGGAAGTTGACCTACACTGGTGAAGAGAGTTTCCTCACCTTTAGATTTCCTATAGTAATTAAGTTACAAGTCTGTTCCCTAGCAATATCCATTAAAAATGAGAATAGTGAAAAAAGCAATCCCACCATAGCTGTCTGATGGTACGGGCACAATTTCACCTTCTTGCCCCTATGGTCCAAGGAGCAGGAACAGGTTGTCAAGGGAGTAAGGGCTGAATGGAATGAAGATATGTACCTTACCTACATCTACATGTTGATACATCCCTGAGTGAAGGGTGTGGAAGGGAGATTTTTGGAATGACAATTAATACCACATCATTATTTCTTCTGTATTCCAGTAAAAGTGGGATAAGAGATGGCAGCTCTGGAGAGGGGGCGCTGAGCTGTTGGGAGCAAAACAGAGATTTCCTCCAAACTATGTAAAAGGGGACTCTGAACAACTTCTGGAGCCCCAGCACCCACAGAACGATACAGAGAAGCTAACCTCCAGCTGAGGACAGCCCAGCAGCCCTACAGGAAGGACAAGCACAGTGGTTTGGGAGCCAGCAGGGTGCAGTGAGAAGAGGACAGGAAGCGGAGCCGAGCCAAGCTGAGCCCAGGTCCGCGTGAGCCGAGGTTTTAGCCACAGGGTGGCAGGGCCAGCAGCCAGCTGGAGAGACCCCAGAACACCAGCAGCTGTGGCGATTCCAGAATTATCAACATAGACATGCCTAGGACAAAGTAAGAGGTTAGTGCCCTATGGACCTTAGGACCAGTATTTGGGGAATGCAGCGGCTTCCTCCCCTGGGGGATAGAAGCCACTAAGGAAACACACCATTTTGTAGTTTTCAGAGGCAGCTCCAGCCCCTGGTCTGCGAACAGTAGGGAGACCCAGTGATCAGTCTTATGGGGGAATCTCTCTTGCTTTAACCTCCCTGGATCTGGATTGTGATCTGGGGTGGAGGTTGTGGGTGGGCTTTCAGCTTCCAGAAATGGGAGTTGTCCCCCACATGTTCGGGACGAAAATTCCTGTCTGGCAGCAGAGCCATAGTGTGGCAACAAGCTCAAAAGTCAAGTAATTAAGTGGCAACATGCCAAGGCAAAGGAAACAAATTAAACAGAAAAATGAAACTCTAGACTCCTATTTTGGGGGCATAGAGGAGGAAAAGGACTGTGAGGTCAGAAGTCCTGCTCCAAAATCCCCAGGGGAAAACATAAGTGGATTGCAGGCCATAGAGGACCTTAAGAAGGACTTTAAAAATCAAATAAGTGGACGAAAAATTGGAAAGAGAAATGAGAAGGATGCAGTAAAAGTATGAAACGAGGGTCAACAGCCTGACTGAGGAAAACAACACCTTAAAAAATAGACTAACTCAAATGGCAAAGGAGGCCCAAAAGGGCAATGAGGAGAAGAATGCCTGAAAAAGTCGAATTTGCCAGATGGAAAAAGAATCTCAAAAGTTCACTGAGGAGATTCATTCCTTCAGACTTAGAATGGAGCAAATGGAAGCTAATGACTTTATGAGAAATCAAGATGCTGTTAAGCAGATCCAAACAAATGAAAGATTAGAAGGCAATGTGAAATATCTCATGGGAAAAACCACTGACCTGGAAAATAGATTCAGGAGAGACAATTTAAAATTATTGGACTACCTGAAAGCCATGATCAAAGAAAAACTTAGAAAGAACCCTTCAAGAAATTCTCAAGGAAAATTGCCCTGATGCTTTAGATCCTGAGGGCAAAATAGAGGTTGAAACAATCCACCCATCACCTCCTGAAAAAGATCCCAAAAAGAAAACTCCCAGGAATATCATAGCCAGGTTCCAGAATCCCCAGATCAAGGAGAAAATACTACAAGCAGCCAGGAAGAAACAATTTCAGCATTGTGGAAATACAATCAGAATAGCACAGGACCTGGCAACTTCTACACTGAGGGATTGAAGGGCATGGAATATGATATTCCAGAGGGCAAAAGAGCTGAGAATGAACCAAAGGGTAACCTACCCAGCAAAACTGAGTATTTTGTTTCAGGGGAAAATATGGTCATTCAGTGGAATAGAGGACTTTCAAGCATTCTTGAGGGAAAAAAACAGAGTTGAAGAGAAAATTTGACATCCAGACACAAGAAGCAAGAGATGCCTGAGAAGGTAATCAGGGAAAAGAAATCAAAAGGAACTTATCAAAGTTGAACTATTTACATTCCTATATGGAAAAACAATAACTGTGACTGAGGAAATAGTTCTCACTATGAAAATAATGGAAGAAGGGGGTATGGTCATATGAATACATATGTGAATGTGTGTGTATATGGTTACAGTTATATATGGATAGATGGCATAGGTTGAATTTGTTGGGAAGGCAGGATACTCAAGGGGTGAAATTATGAGGTGAGAGAGGAAAGTGGCAAGAGGAGATGGGGAGAGACAGGGTAGGGTAAACTACCTCATGTAGAAGAAGCAAGGGGAAGTGGTTGAAAAGGAGGGGAAGAATAGGAAGGCAAAAAGGCAAAACCACATTCTCATTGAATTTGTTTCAGGGAGAGAATGACATACATACTAAATGGGATATCTTAACCTACAGCAGAATAGGGGGAAGGGGGATGAGAGGAGGGATGATGGATGGGAGGGCATCCTTGGGGGGAGGGGAGGTTGGAAGTACCCACTATAGAAGAGGGACAGGATCATGTAGGGAATGGACCAGGTGGGGGTGGGATGAGTGGGAGGGAATTATAAGCAGCCTTATACAATATATCTACTATGATAATGTTTTGCATAGCTAGACATGTACAACATATACTGAATTACTTATCTCCCCAGAGGGAATGGGTGACAAGGGAGGAAAGAAATGGATCTGAAATTCAAGGTCTCAAGATTAAGTGTTTCAAATATATAAAAATATTATTATCAATACTCTTTTGCTTGTAATTGGGAGATAAGATGTGCAGGCATTGGGACACAAAGATTCACCTTCCTCTAATGGAAAAGTCGAAGGGGGTATGGGAGAAGATATGGGAGAGAACAGATTGGAGGAAGTGATATCTTGCGGGACTACTATTCTGGGAGGGTGGGTAGGGGCAAAACAGGTGGAGAAAATGATTGTAGCTCAAAATCTGGCAGAAATGAATGATGTAAAACAGAAGTTAATAAAGTATTTGTTTAAAAAAAAGAAGGCCTCCATTATCAGGGGACTCATTATTTCCTAAAGCAGCTCATTCAACTTTTGGACAGCTCTGTCATATTATATTTTAATAAAGATATTTTTCTGTTATTAAAAAAGAGTGGGATAAGATAAGGGGAGCTAATAAATTTGGATTTGAGATTTATATCTCATTTGTGAAATAATCCTTTATCATCTGTTACTAATTAAGGTAATTTGGGGAGGAAGATTCTATGAGTTACATTTCCCCAGTAGTGGGAAGAGATGATGGAATGTGAAACTTTATTTTGAGACATCTAAGTTACACCTTGTCATGAAATGAGGGCATGCCCATAATCACATTCTTGCTAAAAGAACAAATGAATGATTTCTCTGACAGCTACCTAAAATTAAATTTCAGGCATATTCCCCTTTCTTCTTTGATTAATAATTGTCCACTTCCTTTATTCCTTCTTTTTGCAAAGCTTTCTACCTTTCTATGCCCCTCTCTTTTCAATATTCATTTATTCCCTCATTTTTTAATAAACACCCTGTTCCTACTCTGTACTACACTGTGCTAAGACACAATAAGTGACTCCTTTGCTTACTTCACACGTTCATCTTCCTAAGGTTATATATGCTTTTTCTCATCAGTGTGATAGCAGTTCTAATCCTCAAGATCCATTACTGAACCATAGCATTTCCCAAGCAATACTTTGTAGAAGGCACTGAAGGACCAATGACAAGAATCTGCTAGCCCTTCCACCAACAGCACCAATTCCAACCAACTAAGAAGAGCAGGTGAGTCAGACTAGTCAAAGCACCAATGTGCCAGGCTAGCCCATCTATCACTGACTTCTTGACCACCATGACCACTCTGACACAATGGAGAAAGCCCAAGAACCCCCAAAACAGCACCTCCCACCAAGGCCACCTGCCATGGCTCCAGTATTATTCCCAAAGCTATTATCTAGGGAGCGATCTCTGTTTAAATCCACTCTACCACAAATATAAATCACTAATCATCTGCCACCCAAGGCAGGTTAGCTCAAGAATTATGAGAATATTAACACATTCCAAACTCAATGAATCAGTAAAGAATTTTAAATGCCCTCTGAGTGCTAAGCACTGTGCTAAGCACCACTACAAGTTATCACAGCTACTGATAAGGGGAACAATTATTTTATATGCAGGACTTCACATCAACCTTTGCAGATAGTACCACCTATGACTCCTCAGAATGCACAGCTATTGAAGATGAAGAAAAATAATTTCTTTTTGCATCAAATTTGTGCCAAATTGAACCAAATTCTTTAGCACCCAATGGGTCAAGTCAGAAATGTTAATGGTTTTATCAATGAAAATGAAGCTAAAGAAGATGGAATATACCATGTGCCACACTTCTGCAACTTAAAGACCCAGGTATATCCATCTGTCTTATAGCTCAACTGTCTTATATGTGTTATCTCCCATGATAAAAATATGAAATCTGGTACTTTCTAGCTTTTCCACTTATATTCCAATCAATATAAATTTTTTCATATAGGTAATATTTAATAATTTAAGTAATTCATATTCACCTGACTTATATCTGCTATTGTTAATTTCCTGAATTCTCAAATTTATTTTATCTTCTTATTTATTTTTCAATACATCTACAAGAAAGACAAAATCATTTTGCTTCATAGAATAACTGACTTTGAGACTTTAATCCTGATTTGACCATGGGTTACTTAAAAATATTCCCTAATCCTCATTTTCTTCATCTATAAAAGTAGAGGGTTAGACTAGCTAGCTTCTGATGTCCCTTCCAGCCTTCAAATTAAAATTCTATTATGATCCTTATGTGGTGAAATATTCACATGTAAGGACTTGGTAATTGATAGAGAGAGAGAGATAGACTAAATGATATGACAGCATAATTTTAGCATTTCTAAATTTAAGGGAAACAAGAACCAAATATTTTAAATCCATTACCAATTATGGATGTAGGAATAGAAGAAACCACAGAAGGTTAGATCAACTCATGGTACTTGACAATAGTATAACAAAAGTGGCAACCTAAAACGATACACAGGGCTGATATCATTCTTATTATCAGAAATATGTCTCAAACCCTATTCCACAACTTCCTTGAACAATACTGACAGCAAGTCACTATTATGTCTTGCCTATCCCAACTCCACTGCTATAACAAGGGTACTTTACTCATCTCCTTCCTCACTGTGAGAGAACTATTTGGAATAGCATCTCTAAGGAAGGTTGCATATAACCCAAGCATGATTGAAATTCAGTTCCCAAATGGGAAATAACTTCTTGAAACATGTTACATAAAGTAATACAACTATGTCTTGGTCTCAAAAACAATAGTAGTGTCTCAAATAGGGGTCTTTAGTTTGTGTTTATGCCAAAACATTACACTGAAACAAATTCAAGGTAGTTTAGCTCTCAATTTACTTAGAGGTATTTTTTCAAATATTTCTATTTCTTCTGGTACTCAAATAATAATGGATCACTTTTAAAATACCAATTTGTTTCATTCTATATAAATATTCATTAATACATATTAGATTTTTTTTTTTGCTTTTTGGAGGGCAATTGGGGTTAAGTAACTTGCCCAAGGTCACACGGCTAGGATTTTGTTTGTGTGTGTTAAGTGTCTGAGGCCAAGGAACTGAACTCAGGTCCTTCTGACTCCAGGGCCGGGACTCTACTCACTTCGCCACCTAGCTGCCCTACATATTAGATTTTTATAGCTTTAAAAGCAGGACAAATATCACAGAATAGATTACATGAATTGACATAGAATCTCAGGCATTTGATTTAAAATCATAACCGTACATATCTTCCTAAATTTGATCCACTCCTCCAATTTCACTGAACTTTTTTATGAAAAGACATGTTTTGTTTATGCCCTGAAGCAGGCATGAAGTTTTCACTGATGGCAATGAGTCTTATGCCAGTGCATCATCAGGTGACTAGACATCTAAGTGTGGCCTAAATAAACCCAAAATAAAAGCTGCTACAACACTGTAAAATTTACATTTTGTCTCCTGCCAAAAACAAAGTTTATGGTGAAAAGCAAGCCTCATATGGAAAAGAGTTTTCAATTAGCAATAAACTGTTTTCTTTTTAGCATAGTTTCAAATAATATCAAGCAAACTCTTCATATAAAATGCCTAAAAAGTTCCAAATGCTAGAATTATATCACTGTTCCAAGGGAATTTAGGTTAGTATTTGAACTGACCCCAAAATCTGTTGATTCTTATTCTAAGTCACTAAAAGCTGCTAGTTGTAAATTATTTGACAATATCATAGTCTATATTCCTTAAATGCTAGATAAGTGAGTGAAGAGGTTCATACCATCATAGAAGCTTGAAGATGCCATAGTGATTTACTAACTGCGTGCCAAACAAATAAGGAGGTGTGGGAAAAAGATTACTCAACAATAAAGCAATAATAATCTCTCTTACTTCTATTTTTTCCTCTGAGTTCCATTTATTTTCTATTTTAAAAGCTAATAAGGATGGGGTGGCTAGTTGGCTCGGTGAGTAGAGCATCGGCACTGGAGTCAGAAGGACCTGAGTTCGGATCCAGCCTCAGGCACTTAACACACATACAAACAAAAACCTAGCCGTGTGACCTTGGGCAAGTTACTTAACTCCAATTGCCCTCCAAAAAGCAAAAGAAAAAGAAAAGTTAATAAGGACAAGATTGGAATTTTATGCATTGCTTTACTGTTAGTCTTTTCTTCAGAATATATTTCTGGGCACTCAAATGTTGTGGTAAATATAAAGTGATGCACAATGTTTTGAGAACAATTAATTAGTAAAGCTTTATTTTACCAATAAATAGGATCTCAGTTTCCTCAGCAAAGTTAAGACACCCCTCCCCACCAAAAGAATGGAGACAGCTCTCCATTATAGTGTTATAACTAGGGAATACAGAATGAAGTCAGGGAACAAGTTTGGATTGGCTAAAGAATTCTATATCATGAATAGTGAAATCAACATTACTGGTTAAAGATCTGAGTTGAGGAGTACAAGATTGGTTAAAAATCAAGAATGACAAAATGGTATCAACCTTCACTCCTGTGACTAAGAAATGTTCAGTTTTGAGTTCACCTTCAAGGAGAGCATGGTGGTATGAAGATACTAGACCATAATCCCTGTTGTCTACACACATCCCTTAATAACAACATATTTCCTTGAGGAAAAAATAAAATAGTGATTACGCAAGAGAACAGCATTTCTAAACTTAATTAATTACAGAACAACTAAAATTTTAAACGAAGTTAAAAGAAAAAGAAGCGTGATTTAGTAAGCCATAGGACAAAAATCAATTAATTTTATTTAAGATCAATTAAAAGACAATAGAGAATTAAGTTCATTATTTCACAGGGTTATGTAATTTTACAGTGCTTAAATAAGTACAAAAATACAGTGAAGAAGGTAGGACAGGGATTATTATCTTAATTTAAAGCAGAAGGATGTTTTATCCTTGAGTTCACATCTTCAGAATCCAATAACTCTAGAACAAATAATCAAAGAAATATTGAGGTAAGATTTAGTCTTTCAGGGTGACCTTAGACAAAATAGGGTAGACTTTAAATATTTATTAAACTACAACCTGTACATCCATAATATCCTATCCTTGTTTATGTTCTTACCTCAGCAAAGAACTAGAAGTTTATTTCATGACCTGGTACTTGTATGACTCATGATACAAAGAGACTCCTGCAAAATTGTTTCCATTGAACATTTCTACATCTACAAATTGAATAAACTTTTATTAAAGAATCATGTGATAAAATAAGTATAGAATAAGGATGAAAGATATAATATTATAAGAAAAAAAGAGAGGGGATTGAAATATACCCTCATGGGTGACTTAGTGAAAGAAGGAATATATATATATATATATATATATATATATATATATATATATATATATATATATATATATTTGAAACATTTAACGTTAAGACCTTGGATTTCAGATCCATTTCTTTCCTCCCTTGTCACCCATTCCCTCTGGGGAGATAAATAATCCAGTATATGTTGTACATGTCTAGGTATGCAAAACATTATCATAGTAGATATATTGTATAAGGCTGCTTATAATTCCCTCCCACTCATCCCACCCCCACCTGGTCCATTCCCTACATGATCCTGTCCCTCTTCTATAGTGGGTACTTCCAACCTCCCCTCCCCCCAAGGATGCCCTCCCATCCATCATCCCTCCTCTCATCCCCCTTCCCCTATCCTGCTGCAGGTTGAGATATCCCATTTAGTTTGTATGTCATTTTCTCCCTGAACCAAATTCAATGCTGAATGTGGTTTTGCCTTTTTAGCCTTCCTTATTCTCCCCCTCTTTTGCAACCACTTCCCCTTGCTTCTTCTGCATGGGGTAGTTTACCTACCCTGTCTCTCCCCATCTCCTCTTGCCACTTTCCTCTCTCACCTCATAATTTTATCCCTTGAGTATTCTCCCTTCCCAACAAATTCAACTTATGCCCTCTATCCATATATAACTGTAACCATATACACACATATTCACATATGTATTCATATGACCACACACCGTTCTTCCATTATTTTCATAGTGAGAAAGATATCATCAGTCACAGTTATTGCTTTTCCATATAGGAATGTAAATAGTTCAACTTTGATAAGTTCCTTTTGATTTCTTTTCCCTGATTACCTTCTCAGGCATCTCTTCCTTCTTGTGTCTGGATGTCAAATTTTCTATTCAATTCTGGTTTTTCCCTCAAGAATGCTTGAAAGTCCTCTATTCCACTGAATGACCATATTTTCCCCTGAAACAAAATACTCAGTTTTGCTGGGTAGGTGACCCTTGGGTTCATTCCCAGTTCTTTTGCCCTCTGGAATATCATATTCCATGCCCTTCGATCCCTCAGTGTAGAAGCTGCCAGGTCCTGGGCTATTCTGATTGTGTTTCCACAATATTGAAATTGTTTCTTCCTGGCTGCTTGTAGTATTTTCTCCTTGATCTGGGGATTCTGGAGCCTGGCTATAATATTTCTGGGAGTTTTCTTTTTGGGATCTTTTTCAGGAGGTGATTGGTGGATTCTTTCAACCTCTATTTTGCCCTCAGGATCTAAAACATCAGGGCAGTTTTCCTTGAGAATTTCTTGAAGGGTCATTTCTAGGTTCTTTCCTTGATCATGGCTTTCAGGTAATCCAGTAATTTTTAAATTGTCTCTCCTGGATCTATTTTCCAGGTCAGTGGTTTTTCTCATGAGATATTTCACATTGCCTTCTAATCTTTCATTTGTTTGGATCTGCTTAACAGCATCTTGATTTCTCATAAAGTCATTAGCTTCCATTTGCTCTAGTCTCACTCTGAAGGAATGAATCTCCTCAGCGAACTTTTGAGATTCTTTTTCCATCTGGCAAATTCGACTTTTTCAGGCATTCTTCTCCTCATTGCCCTTTTGGGCCTCCTTTGCCATTTGAGTTAGTCTATTTTTTTTTCTTTAAACAAATACTTTATTAACTTCTGTTTTACATCATTCATTTCCGCCAGATTTTGAGTTACAATCATTTTCCCCCCATTATTCCCCTACCCAACCTCCCAGAATAGCAGTCCCACAAGATATCGCTTCCTCCAATCTGCTCTCTCCCATACCTTCTCCCATACCCCCATTGACTTTTCCATTAGAGGAAGATGAATCTTTGTGTCCCAATGCCTGCACATCTTATCTCCCAATTATAGGCAAAAGAGTATTAATAATAGTATTTATATATATGTTTGAAACATTTAATGTTACGACCTTGAATTTCAGATCCATTTCCTTCCTCCCTTGTCACCCATTCCTTCTTGGGAGATAAGTAATTCAGTATATGTTGTACATGTCTAGCTATGCAAAACATTATCATAGTAGATATATTGTTCAAGGCTGCTTATAATTCCCTCCCACTCATCCCACCCCCCACCTGGTCCATTCCCTACATGATCCTGTCCCTCTTCTATAGTGGGTACTTCCAACCTCCCTCACCCCAAGGATGCCCTCCCATCCATCATCCCTCCTCTCATCCCCCTTCCCCCTATCCTGCTGCAGGTTGAGATATCCCATTTAGTATGTATGTCATTTTCTCCCTGAACCAAATTCAATGTGAATGTGGTTTTGCCTTTTTAGCCTTCCTTATTCTCCCCCTCCTTTGCAACCACTTCCCTACATGAGATAGTTTACCCTACCATGTCTCTCCCCATCTCCTCTTGCCACTTTCCTCTCTCACCTCATAATTTCATCCCTTGAGTATTCTCCCTTCCCAACAAATTCAACCTATGCCCTCTATCCATATATAACTGTAACCATATACACACACATTCACATATGTATTCATATGACCACACACCCTTCTTCCATTATTTTCATAGTGAGAAAGATATCATCAGTCACAGTTATTGCTTTTCCATATAGGAATGTAAATAGTTCAACTTTGATAAGTTCCTTTTGATTTCTTTCCCTGATTACCTTCTCAGGCATCTCTTCCTTCTTGTGTCTGGATGTCAAATTTTCTATTCAATTCTGGTTTTTTTCTCAAGAATGCTTGAAAGTCCTCTATTCCACTGAATGACCATATTTTCCCCTGAAACAAAATACTCAGTTTTGCTGGGTAGGTAACCCTTGGGTTCATTCCCAGGTCTTTTGC
Source organism: Gymnobelideus leadbeateri (assembly GCA_011680675.1). NCBI lineage: Eukaryota > Metazoa > Chordata > Mammalia > Diprotodontia > Petauridae > Gymnobelideus > Gymnobelideus leadbeateri. The sequence continues at coordinate 127,277 of WOXC01005279.1, read as the reverse complement.
CCTCTGGAATATCATATTCCATGCCCTTCGATCCCTCAGTGTAGAAGCTGCCAGGTCCTGGGCTATTCTGATTGTGTTTCCACAATATTGAAATTGTTTCTTCCTGGCTGCTTGTAGTATTTTCTCCCTGATCTGGGGATTCTGGAACCTGGCTATAATATTCCTGGGAGTTTTCTTTTTGGGATCTTTTTCAGGAGGTGATCGGTGGATTCTTTCAACTCTATTTTGCCCTCTGGATCTAAAACATCAGGGCAGTTTTCCTTGAGAATTTCTTGAAGGGTGATTTCTAGGTTCTTTCCTTGATCATGGCTTTCAGGTAGTCCAATAATTTTTAAATTGTCTCTCCTGGATCTATTCTCCAGGTCAGTGGTTTTTCCCATGAGATATTTTACATTGCCTTCTAATCTTTCGTTTGTTTGGATCTGCTTAACAGCATCTTGATTTCTCATAAAGTCACTAGCTTCCATTTGCTCCAGTCTAACTCTGAAGGAATGAATCTCCTCAGTGAACTTTTGAGATTCTTTTTCCATCTGGCAAATTCGACTTTTTAAGGCATTCTTCTCCTCCTTGCCCTTTTGGGCCTCCTTAGCCATTTGAGTTAGTCTATTTTTTAAGGAGTTGTTTTCCTCAGTCAGGCTATTGACCCTCATTTCATACTTTTCCTGCATCCTTCTCATTTCTCTTTCGAATTTTTCGTCCACTTCTCTTATTTGATTTTTAAAGTCCTTCTTAAGGTCCTCTATGGTCTGCAACCCGCTCATGTTTTCCCCTGGGGCTTTTGGAGTAGGACTTCTGACCTCACAGTCCTTTTCCTCCACTATGCCCTCAAAATAGGAGTCTAGGGTTGCATTTTTCTGTTTCCTTTGCCTTGTCATGTTGCCACTTAATTACTTGACTTTTGGGCTTGTTGCCACACTATGGCTTTAAGGCCAGATAGAGGAATTTTTGTCCCGAACGTGTGGGGGGCAACTTCCGTTTCTGGCAAGCTATAAACCCACCCACCACTTCCACCCTAGATCACAATCCAGATCCAGGGAGGTTAAAGGAAGAGCGATTACCCCCCAAGACTGATCGCTGGATCTCCCTACAAATTTTCAGGCTGGGTGCGGGAGCTGCCTCTGAAAACTACAAAATGGCATTTGTCCTCAGTGGCTTCTAGCCCCCAGGGGAGGGAGCCGACGCATTCCCTAATACCAGTCCCAAAGTCCATAGGACACTAACCTCTTACTTTGTCCTAGGCAAGTCTATGTTGATAATTCTGGAGTCGCCACAGCTACTGGTGTTCTGGGGTTCCTCCAGCTGGCTGCTGGCCCTGCCGCCCTGGGGCTAAAACCTCGGCTCATGCGGACCTGGGCTCGGCTCCTATGCTCTGAGCGCTGCCAGGTCCCAGACCACTGTGCTGGTCCTTCCTGCAGGGCTGCTGGGCTGTCCTCAGGGGGAGTTTAGCTTCTCTGTGTCGTTGTGTGGGTGCTGGGGCTCCAGAAGTTGTTCAGAGTCCCGTTTTACATCGTTTTGGGGGAATCTGGGGGCAGAGTGGCTTGGACGAGCTGTTTCTACTCCGCCATCTTGGCTCTGCCCCGCAAAATTATTATTTACAGAAGACATTTTTAATTAAGAAAATCTATTAAAATGAGTATTTTTGTAAAACCCAATTTAAGCAATTAAAAGGTTTATTAACAAAAAAACACAAATATTAATCCTCACAAGACAGAAGCATTTTATGAAGTAATTACAATAGGCAAATTTAAATAATAGAATTACAAATTCCTTCAACACATGTATAAATAAAATATCTGAGTACATCTTATAAGATACAGTAAATATATATATGTATATATATATACATATATATATATATAATATCATTAACAACAAAGAAAATTTACCTAAAGATACATGGTTTATATATTAAATATATATATATATGAAAAAGTATTCTAAATATTATTACATATGAAATATTGTTACAAATCACTAATAATTAAAAAATCTGAAGTGAAAAAAAACTTGTTTTAATATCAAACTGAGCAAATTGGTGCCAGAAATAGGACTATTAAATATTGAATAGTTTGAGAAGATATGCTATCTAATACACTGTTGATGAAACCACAAATTCATTTTATAATTTTCAAAAATTACCTAACAGGTTTAACCATTTAGCTTTGAATTCCCAGCTTGAAGTATATTCAAACAGTCAAAGAAAGTAAAGTTTATATACTCAAAAATTCTATAGCATCAATTTGTGAGATACACATACACACACATACACAAGCACACACATATCCTTTTTTTTTTTTAAGGAAGTGTTGTAGTTAGAATTTTTAAGCAAATTGCAGGACATATATGTAATACAATAATATTGAATAATTAATAAATGGTGGCAGCTGGTAAATCTTATGTGATTCAAATAGTGGTTCTGCAGTAATTGAATTCTTCCCACCAGTCCCACTACACCAGCCTGGCAGAAGCATTTTATTTTCTTTGACAGAAAGATTTGTATTTTGCCATGACTTTACTAAGAATTTCCATTTTAAGTTTTATACAGGAGGTAAATGATTGATTCTTCTATGTTTTGCCTTCTATATCTAATAGATAATTATTTAAATATCCCTTTAAATGTGATATCTAGGCCTTTTTTGACTACAGCTTTTTGATCATGGGTTCTTTTTTTGTTCCCAATGTTTAAAAACATGAGATCGATATTTATTTTCTCATAATAGTTTTTTTAATCCCCCATTTTCAAATATTTATTGAAACTTAGCTTCCAACTTTCAGTTCCACAATCCTTTAAGTTTCAAATTTCCTCCCTCTCCTTCTCCCCCCTGCCACCTTGGCAACATTCAATGAGATATAGGTTCTAAAAATACCTTCACATTAAACATTACTCAAGTTGTAAAGAATTATACCCAATGGAATGAACAATGGGAAAGAAGGGCCAAAACAAAACCAAACAAAAAAGGGAGAGCAATTCTTAAAACTTCTATTTTAGTTCATTTTTCAAGTCAGTTTTTTAACCATTTTTTTTAACCATTTTGTTTCATTTCTTCTATTCTTGTTATGACAAAATTTTATTTCATTTTATTTTATTTATAGTGGGTAAAGTTCCAGACCTGGAATCAGGAAGACTCTTCTATAGTTCAAATCTGACCTCAGATATTTACTAGCTATGTGACTCTGGTCAAAACATTTATAACTGTTTGCCTCAGTTTCTTCATATGTAAAAGTAGATGGAGGAGGAAATGGCAAGTCATTCTAATATTTCTTCCAAGAAAATCCCAAATGTGGTCACAAAGAAACTGGCAACTTTGAACAATTCAACAACAAGGTTATGGTCAAGCTATTCTTTTCTATTAAGGTTTGTAGCTATTTTGTAATTATTCTCCTTTTCTGTGTTTTTCTATTGGGTTTTCTTGATACTCCATGATTACCATGACATATGATGGAGAAGTGTATCCATGCACACAAATGTGTATGGCTATGTATGTATCTACATATATGTACATGCAAATTCCATACAGGCTCACATATATGTTAGGTATCTATATGTATCAATACATATTACATGGTGGGTGGAGTCAAGATGGCAGAGTAGAAACAGCTCTTCCACACAGCTCTTGCTCCCACCACCTCCAAATTCATGTAAAAGGGGACTCTAAACAACCTCTGGAGCTCCAGAACCCAGAAAATGACACAAAGAAGCTAACCTCCAGCTGAGGACAGTCCAGCAGCCAGGCAGGAAGCAGCCAGCACAGCCGTCTGGGAGCCGAGCCCAGGACACCATGAGTCGAATGTTTTAGCCCCAAGATGGCCAGACAAGCAGCCAGCTGGAGAGACTCTAGAACACCAGCAGCTGTACTGTTTCCAGAATTACCGACACATAGATGCCACAGACAAACTGAGAGGTTAGTGCAGTATGGACTTTGGGACTCATTAATTGGGAGAGCAGTTCTGCCTCTTTCCCTGGGGGAGAGAAGCCACTAAGAAAGCCACTTCTGCACAGCCACAGATACACACAACAGCTTCAGTTCCTGCCCTGCTAACTGTAGGGGGTTCCCACAATCAGTCTTGAGGGTAATCACTCTTGATTTAACCTTCTTGGATCTGGATTGCAGTCTGGGGTGGAGGTCTTGTGGTGTGTGACCAGCTTGCCAGAGAGTGTGGAGGCTTCAGAGAGGGCACCCAACTAATACCTCCAGAAGTTGGGAAAACCCCCAGCATTTCAGGCTGAAGCTCCCCTAGCTGGTGGCAGAGTCCTACTGTGGCAACAAGCCCAAAAGTCAAGTAATTGAGTGGCAACATGCCTAGGCAAAAGAAACAAAATAAACAGAAAATGCAACATTAGACTCCTATTTTGGAAGCAATGAGGATCGAAGCATGGAAGAGGAGGAGGACTAGGAAGTCCTGCACCAAAAGCACCAAATACCCAAAATGAAAATATGAGCTGGTCACAATCCACATAGGACCTTAATAAGGATTTTGAAAATCAAATAAGGGAAGTGGAGGAAAAATTGGAAAGATAAATGAAAATGATGCAAGAAAATTATGTAAGGAGAGTCAGCAGCCTTACTGAGGAAAACAATAGCCTAAAAAATAGACTAACTCAAATGGCAAAAGAGGCTGTAAAAGGAAATGAGGAGAGGAAAGCCTTAAAAAGCCAAATTTGCCAGACGGAAAAAAAATCTCAAAGGCTCACTGAGGAGATTCATTCCTTCAGATTTAGAATGGACCAAAGGGAAGTTCATGCCGTTAAACTGATCCAAAGAAGTGAAAGAATAGAAGGCAATGGGAAATATCTCATGGGGAAAACCACAGACCTGGAAAACAGATCCAGGAGAGATAATTTAAAAATTATTGGACTACAAGAAAACCATGGTCAAAGAAAGAACCTAGAAATAATCCTTCAAGAAATTCTCCGGGAAAATTGCCCTGATATTTTAGAAGAAGAGGACAAAATAGAAGTTGAAAGAATCCACCAATCACCTCCTGAAAAAGATCCCAAAAAGAAAACTCCTAGGAATATTATAGCCAGGTTCCAGGATTTTCAGATCAGGGAGAGAATATTACAGGCAGCCAGGAAGAAACAATTTGAATACTGTGGAAATGCAATCAGGATAGCAAAGGATCTGGCTGCTTCTACACTGAGGGATTGAAGGGCTTGGAAAATGATATTCCACAGGTCAAAGGACTTGGGATGAAAACTAAGGATCACCTACCCAGCAAAACTGAGTATCATGTTTCAGGGGAAAATTTGATCATTCAGTGGAATAGAGGACTTTCAGGCATTCTTGATGAAAAAACCAGAGTTGAATAGAGAATTTGACATTCAGAAACAAGAAGCAAGAAATGTTTGAGAAGGTAAACAAGGAAAAGAAATCATAATGAACTTGTCAAAGTTGAAATATATACATTCCTAGATGGAAAAACAATAACTGTAACTGATGCAACTTTTCTTATTATGAAAATAGTTGAATGTGTGTATATGGACATATGAATACATATGTGAATGTGTGTATATATGTTTACAGGCATACATAGATAGAGGACACAGGTCAAATTTAATAGGAAGGGATGATACTTAAAAGGTGAAATTAAGAGGTGAGAGGGGAATATAATGAGAGGAGATGGTGAGAGACAGAATGGGGTAAACTCTCTCATAGAGAAGAAGCAAGGGGAAATGGTTACAAGGGAGGGGAAGAACAGGAAGGTAAAAAGGCAAAACTTTATTTTCATTGAATTTGGATAAGGGAGAGAATGATATACATACTAAATAGTATATCTCACACTACAGGAGAGTAGGGGGAAGGGGATGAGAGGGCAAATGATGGAAAGGAGGGTGGGAGGGAAGGTGGGAAAGGAAGTCGGAAGCACCCACTTCTGAAAAGGGACAGGATCAAAGTAAGGAATAGACCAAGTGGGAGGTGGGACAGGAGGGAGGGAAATACAGTCAGTCTTTTACAATGTATCTACTATGCTAACGTTTTGCATAGCTACACATTTACAACATATACTGAATTGCTTATCTTCCCAGTAAGGGTGGTTGACAAGGGAGGAAGGGAATGAATATGGAATTCAAAGTTTTAAAATCAAACGTGTAAAAATGTATAAATACTATTATTAATACTATTTTGCATATAATTGGAAAATAAGATGTACAGGCATTGGGGCATGGAGATTCACCTTGCACTACTGGGAGAGTAGAGGGGGGTATGGGAAAAGATATGCGAGAGAGCAGATTCAATGAGGGGATATCTTGTGGGATTGCTATTCTGGGGTGGGGGTAGGGGAAATGGGGAAAAAAAGTTGTAACTCAAAACCTGGCAGAATAGAATAATGTCAACCACATCTTAATAAAACCTTTGAGAAAAAAAAAATATATATATATATGTAAAATCCTGACATTACCTCCAGAAGTGACCATAGCATGGTACTAATGAAAAGCCCCAATAAGATTTTTGAGAAAAAATGTTTTAAATTTCATATATATTATATAAATAACATATGTATACAATGTATATGTATAATATTTCCTTGCAGATCAAATCCATGCTCTTGTTTGGGTGTCAGAATGGCAAAGCTTCCAGCCTTTATTCTGTCCCATTGTTTCTTCTCAGATCACTTTTCTGTGAGCTGAATTTCTGAATTTTGCCTAGGAAAATGGTCTATTATAGTTTCTCCTTATATAACCCAAAAATTACTTCTTCATCTGCCATTCTTCTTAGATTTTTGTTGGAGTGATAGGTTTATGGAGAACTGGATTATAATGCTTCCCTTTACTTTGCACTTTTTTCTGGTTTCCCTAACTCATTAATTTTAAGTTAAAAAGAATATAAGAAAATACATTTGGAAGACCAACAACTCTATGATCTAAAGGGGGAAAATCAAATAAAACTGTATAAATCAATAAACACTAGTTGTCCAAGACCTCAAATTATACATATTGTAAAGCAACAATCACCAAAATCACTTGATGTAGGTCAAAAATGGAAAAGTGTATCAGGAGAACAGACTAGATAAGCAGAAAGCAGGAGCAATGGAGTTCAATAAGCCAGTGTTCAATAAACCCCAAACCACAAACCATTAGGAGAAGGATTCCTGATTTAATAAGAACTCCAATGCCAGCTAGAAAGCAGTTTCAAAAATAATTAATTTAGACAAGCACATTTTACTGTATGCCACAATAAGTTCAAAATGGAAACCTGACTGAAATGTCAGGGTAATATCATTCTAAAAATAATGGAGCAAATGGATGGGAATTACTTACAACTTTGGCTAGGAGAATGTTTCTAAAGCCAGAAAAGCATTGATGAAGGAAATTACCACTGATAAAACATTGAGATCATCTGGACCTTGTTATCCTCTATTTCATGGAAATGAATCCAGTCTTAAAGACAGAATATTTTATTTTCCTGGGGGAGAGGAAATGAGGGGAAAGTGGAGAATCTAGGAAAAAACTACATATGTCCAGAGATGCAAAGTTGGAAGGCTATGCACAGCCCCCAATTCAAACAAGCAGATGGACCAAGGCATAAGTTCCTTATTATTATCTTAGATGCTGATATCACATCTCTGGCTTAAACTATGTGAACACACCTAGAGGAAGAAAAGTATGATTACTTCAGCTTATTAAGGAGGACTGAGTGGCAAGAATCTTGCCAACAATGACTAAGAGAGATTATTTACTTCCCTATGATTGTCACAGGATATCCTATTTCTTTTTCTTTTTCTTTTTTGCTTTTTGGAGGGCAATTGGGGTTAAGTAACTTGCCCAAGGTCACACGGCTAGGTTTTTGTTTATGTGTGCTAAGTGTCTGAGGTCGGATCCGAACTCAGGTCCTTCTGACTCCAGGGCCAATGCTCTACTCGCTGAGCCACCTAGCCACCCCCAGCCTATTTCTTTTACCTTGATGAAGATGGATAATTGAGGCTTTTTGAATTTCTGGGGGAGTAACCTCCTGTTCCATTTAACCCAGATAATTTCAGTCAGTCATTTTATAAGCAGTGGACCCGCTGCCTGTAAATCTTAGCTGGAATAGAATAAGCACTAGGTTCCTGGCCATATGAGAGAAACCTAATGCTAAGCAGAACTTCTTCTTTGTTGAAAGTTAGGCCAGAGAGGTATTAACTTCAACCTCAGGTAAAGGATCAGTGTCTTCAGCACTGAGGGAGGATGAGTTGAGATGACTATGGGGGTGTTCAGTTCATTTTTGCAGGATCATGCCCTTATCACTAATCAATGTGTCTCTACTAGAACTGAGTAGTTGAGATGCACCATAAGTCTTTGACCAATGAATAATCTTTAGCGCACCATTAAATTACTTTGTATTATTACTATCAATGTAAGACTGTATCTACCTTCTTACTGAGCTCAGAATCCCACATCTGGGGGGGGAGGGTGGAGTCAAGATGGCAGAGTAGAAACAGCACTTCCAAGGTGCTCTTCCCCCACCACTTCCAAACAATGTAAAAGGTGGACTCTGAACAACTTCTGGAGCTCCAGCACCCACAGAATGACACAGAGAAGCTACCTTCCCACTGAGGACAGCCCAGCAGCCCTGCAGGGAGTGGCCAGCACAGCATAGCACAATGCTCTGGGAGCCAAGAACAAAGATCTGGAAGCTGAGCCCAGGCCCACCTGAGTCTCAGTTTTAGCCCCAGGGCAACTTGGCCAGCAGCTGGCTGGAGGGACCCCAGAACACCAGCAGCTGTGGCAATTCCAGGATTATCAACACAGATATGCCTAGGACAAAGTGAGAGGTTAGTGCCCTATGGACTTTGGGACCAGTATTTGGGGAACTATCAGCTTCTTCACCTGGGGGCAAGAAGCAGCTGCGGAACAGCAGCACAGACGCCATTTTGCAGCTTCAGTGGCAGCTTCAGCTCCTAGTCTGCAAACCGTAGGGAGATTCAACAATCAGTCTTGGGGTTAATCGCTCTTGCTTTAACCTGCTTGGATCTGGATTGTGATCTGGGCGGGGGGGGGGGGAGGTCTGGGGTGGGTATCCAACTTGCCAGAGCGTGTGGAGGCTTTATAGAGGCCACCCATCTAATACCTCTGGAAGTTGTGAAGACCCCAGCTTTGGGATGGAAGCTCCCCTGTCTGGTAGCAGAGTCCTACTGTGGCAACAAGCCCAAAAATCAAGTAATTAAGTGGCAACATGCTTAGGCAAAGGAAACAAAATAAAGAGAAAAAATGCAACATTAGACTCCTATTTTGGGGGCAAAGAGGATCAAAGCATGGAACAAGAGGAGGTCTATGAGGTCAGAACTCCTGCACCAAAAGCCCCAAATGAAAATATTAGTGGGTTACAGGCTGTAGAGGACCTTAAGAAGGATTTTAAAAACCAAAAAAAGAGAACTGAGGAAAAATTGGGAAGAGAAATGAGAAGGATGGAGGAAAAGTATGAAATGAGAGTCAATAGCCTGAATAAGGAAAATAAAACCTTATAAAATAGACTACCTCAAATGGCAAAGGAGGCTCAAAAGGGCAATGAGGAGAAGAATGCCTTAAAAAGCCGAATTTGCCAGATAGAAAAAGGATCTCAAAAGCTCACTGAGGAAATTCATTCCTTCAGAGTTAGACTGGAGCAAATAGAAGCTAATGACTTTATGATAAATCAATATGTTGTGAAACAGATACAAACAAATGAAAGAATAGAAGGCAATTTGAAATATCTCATGGGAAAAACCACTGACCTGGAAAATAGATCCAGGAGAGACAATCTAAAAATTATTAGACTACCTGTAAGCCATGATCAAAGAAAGAACCTAGAATTCACCCTTCAAGAAATTGTCAAGGAAAATTGCCCTGATGTTTTAGACCCAGAGGGGGAAAAGAGGTCGAAAGAATCCAGAGATCACTTCCTGGAAAAGTTCCCAAAAAGAAAACTCCTAGGAATATTATAGCCAGCTTCCAGAATTCCCAGATCAAGGAGAAAATACTACAAGCAGCCAGGAAGAAATAATTTCAATATTGTGGAAACACAACTGGAATAGCATAGGACCTGGAAACTTCTACACTGAGGGACTGAAGGGCATGGAATATGATATTCCAGAGGTCAAAAGAGTTGGGATTAAAACCAAGAATTATGTACCCAGCAAAACTGTGTATCTTGTTTCAGGGGAAAATATGGTCATTCAGTGGAATAGAGGACTTTCAAGCATTCTTGAGGAAGAAACCAGAGTTGAATAGAAAATTTGACATTCAGACACAAGAAGCAAGAGATGCTTGAGAAGGTAATTAGGGAAAAGCAATCAAAAGGAACTTATCAAAGTTGAACTATTTACATTTCTACATGGAAAAACAATAACTGTGACTGATGAAACCTTCCTCATCATGAAAATAATTGAAGAAGGCTATATGGGCATGTGAATACATATGTGAATGTGTTTATATATGTTTACAGATTTACATGGATAGAGGGCACAGGTTGAATTTGGTGAGAAGGGGTGAATTGAAGAGGTGAGAGAGGAAAATGGCAAGAGAAGATGGGGAGAGACAGGGTAGGGTAAACTATCTCATGTAGAAGAAGCAAGGGTAAATAGTTGCATGGGAGGGGAAGAACAGGAAGGCAAAAAGGCAAAACCATATTCTCACTGAATTTGGTTCAGGGAGAGAATGACATACATACTAAATGGTATATCTCACACTGCAGGAGAGTAGGGGGAAGGGAGATGAGAGGGGGGATGATGGAGGGGAGGTCATTCTCGGGGGAGGGAAGGTTGTAAGTACCCACTGTCGAAGAGGGACAGGATCAAAGTAGGGAATGGACCAATCAGTAGGGATGGGTGGGAGGGAAATAGTAGAAGTCTTTTACAATATATCTACTATGATAATGTTTTGCATAGCTATACATGTACAACACATACTGAATTGCTTATCTTCCCAGAGGGAGTGGGTGACAAGGAAGGAAGGGAATGGATCTGAAATTCAAAGTTTTAAAATTAAATGTTTCAAATGTATATAAATATTATTATTAATACTATTTTGCCTGTAATTGGGTGATAAGAGGTGCAGGCATTGGGGCATTTGCCCTAATAGCAAAGTCAAAGGGTTTATGGGAGAAGATATGGGAGAGAGTAGATTGGATGAGGGGATATCTTGTGGGACTGCTATTCTGGGGTGGTAGGTAGGGGGAAAATGGGGAAAAATTGTAACTCAAAATCTGGCTGAATTGAATGATATAAACCAGAAGTTAATAAAGCATTTGTTAAAATAAAAAAAAAAGTTATCCCCCTAAGACATAAAAAAAAAGAATCCCACAGCTGTCTAAGCTTTGCTTACACTTTACCTTTTTTTGGAGGGTAATTGGAGTTAAGTGACTTGCCCGAGGTCACACAGCTAATTTTTATGTAAAGTGTCTGAGGCCTGATTTGAACTCAGGTCCTCCTGACTCCAGGGCCATTGCTCTATTCACTGTGCCACATAGCCACCCCATACACTTTACTTTTGATGAAGTTAAATGTTGCCTTCTTAGAGACAGATTAGCTATCCTGTTAGTAAATCTTGTGGAATTCTCATTGTTCATTTAATGGCTTCTGAATTTCCCCATAATGTTTGTTAACCTTGATGTTCATGAGTATTCTGGCCCAGATAAGTAACTATGGCACTGACACCAAATCTCTGAAAGATACTCCTTCCTCTTCTGCTCCATTGTTGACAGCCATGTGTTAACTAAGTTTTTCCTCCAAGTTAACAATAAAAGTTTCATATTAGGAGAAGCCCCCTACTTTGGTGACATTAAGTCTTCTGATAGGAACCTTGCCTTGTTTTTGTATATGAATATTTAGCTTGGAGATGTTAGTCTTTTATTAGTCCAGCATTCTGCTCCATACATTGCCTCTCATATCCTATTTGTCTTTTCTCCTTACAATGACATACACTATTAAATTCAAATATTTGCTGTGGAGTTGCAGCCACAAACTTGTATGGTGCTTAGGAAAATGGAAGATAGGGCTGGTTATGGGAAAGTTAAGTCATAAGTAGGAAGTGAACATTACTGTTGCTGTTTTTGAATCAATTCTTCACAATGATTCCCTGCCATATCTTTGTCTACTTTGGCATTAAGATCACTGGAAGGAGCCAAGATGGTGGAGGAAAGGTAGGGCCTTGCTTAAGCCCTCCATCCAACCCCTTGAAATACCTTTTTAAAATGACTCTAAATATATTTTAAAGTATCAGAAAACACAAAAAGATGGAGTGAAAAAAATCTAAAATAGAATCTCAGACTTCATAGAATTTCAAGGATTATTTAATCTAATCTGTAGTTAACTGGACATTAAGAATCATCTCAAAGGCTATAGAGCTATGACCCAATCTTTCCCAAAGACCAGTTTTGTGAATTTGTATTTGGATTTTCTCATGGAAATTTGATTTCAATGATGATACTATGATCAAGATATCTCCCTCATGGAAAACAATAGGTACTAAAATATTGTATTCAAATGTTACTTAACTTCTATTCCTCAAACAAAATAAATCAGCATTAGCAGCATTGCAGGTGAATTAAAAGACATCATCATTAGTTGTATTTCAGGTGAATTAAATTAGCACAATTCTGTTTAGTAAAATAGACTTGAGGAGGATTAAAACTAAGATTCCATAAAATATAATAAACAAAATATCAAGTCATGTTTGAAATCAATACAAAATTTACAGTAAAGTTCTCCTATTTTTAAGGAACTAGACAAAAAAATTCTTAACACTATTTTTGTCAAATGGGATGGAAATTTCTAATGTCTCATTTTATTACAGTTCTAGAGAGTTTGAAATTTTAGCAAAGTGTAAGGTGAGACAAAAATAGGTAAGACACTTATCCTTATGAAGGAATATGAGAAATTCTCTTTTCCCAGAAGATTTTGCTATCTCTAGGAAGAAAAACAGAGCTTCCCTTCTCAACTCATAGCACCTGCTTCCAGAATATTGCAATGACAACTGAGAAACTGTGCCTAAATAAGTATTAAGTTATTAGTCTCCTATCTTCCTATCCCACTCTCTCAACATTTTTTATTTTCATTTTTATTCCTATGTTTAAATTCTACATTTTGCTACCTTCTTTTAATTTTTCTCTTTTCTCCAAAAATGAGAAAATGTTCAAATGTATTTGGATATATTTCGATGACAGTTGGACAATAGCAAACAGTAAAAAATATCTGTAGGCTGGTTATTTCCTAGTGCAAGAAATTTAAAAATCCATTAATTAGAGAAAATAACAGTGCTTTGGACTCATTCTTTGACTGGAGGAGGTATTAATAAGTAAGTGAATCAAGAAAAGTCCACATAAAACAATGGCCCCTAACTTGCACTTTGAAGTAAACTAGAGATACTGCAATGAAAAGTTGAGGTGAAGGAACATTACTTGCAAGGGAAACAGACTGTACAAAGGAAATGAGACATTGGGTGGGCCATATTGACTGGAATGTAGCATCCACAATAGGATTAATGATAAATATCTATAAAGAATATTTTTATTTCCTTATTTAGCCTTCTTTTCAGATCGGCAACACACAGAAGTTCATGGAAGACATTCAGTGTCAGCTTGAGGTCTTTTTCATTTTCTCTAAGAGTAAACAAAGATTTTTTTGAGGAGTTTGGCTGTACTATGAGTTTTATAGCAAGATAATTAGCTTTGTTTCAGTCATGATAAGCTTGAAATGCTGATAGATTATCAAGTGGAACTGTGTGGTAAGAAATTGATGATAAGGGACTAAAGTTCATAGGAAAGATTATGGCCGTATATGTACAGTTGGGAATCATTTGCATGGATATAGTAATTGAACTACTATTTCTTAATGAGATGTTCAAGGAGAGATTGTAGTCACAATAAAACAACCAAATGTATTTGGTGGGAGGTAGGTTATAATTTAGTAAAGATAAATGAAAAGATTCAGGCATGAATCATGAGAACCAAGAAAGAACATTGTCACAGAACCCAAGGAAGAAGAAACTATCTAGGAGGAAGTGATTGACAGCCACAAACTGTCAGAGGTTGACTGGTCAATATTTGCAGTGAAATTGGATAGAATATGAAAAGATCAGTGCATTTATAAGTTAAGAAATCATTGGAAACAGTAGAGAGAACTCTTTCAGTCAAATGTTAGCATTACAGACCAGAATGAAAGTAAAGGTGACCTAAGGAAATAAATGCAATGAGTGTAAACAATACCTTTAAAAATAATTTGTTCATGAAAGAAATACAAATTATAGGATGATAGCTTGATGGAGTGGAAGAGCCAAGTAAGATTTTTTTTTTAAACAAATACTTTATTAACTTCTGTTTTACATCATTCATTTCCGCCAGATTTTGAGTTACAATCATTTTCCCCCCATTATTCCCCTACCCAGCCTCCAAGAATAGCAGTCCCACAAGATATCGCTTCCTCCAATCTGCTCTCTCCCATACCTTCTCCCATACCCCCTTCGACTTTTCCATTAGAGGAAGGTGAATCTTTGTGCCCCAATGCCTGCACATCTTATCTCCCTATTACAAGCAAAAGAGTATTAATAATAGTATTTATATATATTTGAAACATTTAATGTTACAACCTTGAATTTCAGATCCATTTCCTTGCTCCCTTGTCACCCATTCCCTCTTGGGAGATAAGTAATTCAGTATATGTTGTACATGTCTAGCTATGCAAAACATTATCATAGTAGATATATTGTACAAGGCTGCTTATAATTCCCTCCCACTCATCCCACCCCCCACCTGGTCCATTCCCTACATGATCCTGTCCCTCTTCTATAGTGGGTACTTCCAACCTCCCCTCACCCCAAGGATGCCCTCCCATCCATCATCTCTCCTCTCATCCCCCTTCCCCCTATCCTGCTGCAGGTTGAGATATCCCATTTAGTATGTATGTCATTTTCTCCCTGAACCAAATTCAATGTGAATGTGGTTTTGCCTTTTTAGCCTTCCTTATTCTCCCCCTCATTTGTACCCACTTCCCATACATGAGATAGTTTACCCTACCATGTCTCTCCCCATCTCCTCTTGCCACTTTCCTCTCTCACCTCATAATTTCATCCCTTGAGTACTCTCCCTTCCCAACAAAATCAACCTATGCCCTCTATCCATATATAACTGTAACCATATACACACACATTCACATATGTATTCGTATGACCACACCCCCTTCTTCCATTATTTTCATAGTGAGAAAGATATCATCAGTCACAGATATTGCTTTTCCATATAGGAATGTAAATAGTTCAACTTTGATAAGTTCCTTTTGATTTCTTTTCCCTGATTACCTTCTCAGGCATCTCTTACTTCTTGTGTCTGGATGTCAAATTTTCTATTCAACTCTGGTTTTTTCCTCAAGAATGCTTGAAAGTCCTCTATTCCACTGAATGACCATATTTTCCCCTGAAACAAAATACTCAGTTTTGCTGGGTAGGTGACCCTTGGGTTCATTCCCAGTTCTTTTGCCCTCTGGAATATCATATTCCATGCCCTTCGATCCCTCAGTGTAGAAGCTGCCAGGTCCTGGGCTATTCTGATTGTGTTTCCACAATATTGAAATTGTTTCTTCCTGGCTGCTTGTAGTATTTTCTCCTTGATCTGGGGATTCTGGAACCTGGCTATAATATTCCTGGGAGTTTTCTTTTTGGGATCTTTTTCAGGAGGTGATCTGTGGATTCTTTCAACCTCTATTTTGCCCTCTGGATCTAAAACATCAGGGCAATTTTCCTTGAGAATTTCTTGAAGGGTGATTTCTAGGTTCTTTCCTTGATCATGGCTTTCAGGTAGTCCAATAATTTTTAAATTGTCTCTCCTGGATCTATTTTCCAGGTCAGTGGTTTTTCCCATGAGATATTTCACATTGCCTTCTAATCTTTCCTTTGTTTGGATCTGCTTAACAGCATCTTGATTTCTCATAAAGTCACTAGCTTCCATTTGCTCCAGTCTAACTCTGAAGGAATGAATCTCCTCAGTGAACTTTTGAGATTCTTTTTCCATCTGGCAAATTCGACTTTTTAAGGCATTCTTCTCCTCATTGCCCTTTTGGGCCTCCTTTGCCATTTGAGTTAGTCTATTTTTTAAGGTGTTGTTTTCCTCAGTCAGGCTGTTGACCCTCATTTCATACTTTTCCTGCATCCTTCTCATTTCTCTTTCTAATTTTTCCTCCACTTCTCTTATTTGATTTTTAAAGTCCTTCTTAAGGTCCTCTATGGCCTGCAACCCACTCATGTTTTCCCCTGGGGCTTTTGGAGCAGGACTTCTGACCTCACAGTCCTTTTCCCGCTCTGTGCCCCCAAAATAGGAGTCTAGGGTTGCATTTTTCTGTTTCCTTTGCCTTGGCATGTTGCCACTTAATTACTTGACTTTTGGGCTTGTTGCCACACTATGGCTTTAAGGCCAGATAGAGGAATTTTCGTCCTGAACGTGTGGGGGGCAACTTCCGTTTCTGGCAAGCTGTAAACCCACCCACAACTTCCACCCTAGATCACAATCCAGATCCAGGGAGGTTAAAGCAAGAGCGATTACCCCCCAAGACTGATCGCTGGATCTCCCCACGATTTGTAGGCTGGGAGCCGGAAATGCCTCTGAAAACTACACAGTGGCGTGTCTCCTCAGCAGCTTCTAGCCCCCAGGGGAGGGAGCTGACGCATTCCCCAAATACAGGTCCCAAAGTCCATAGGACACTAACCTCTTACTTTGTCCTAGGCAAGTCTATGTTGATAATTCTGGCGTCTCCACAGTTCCTGGTGTTCTGGGGTTCCTCCAGCCGGCTGCTGGCCCTGCCGCCCTGGGGCTAAAACCTCGGCTCACGTGGACCTGGGCTCGGCTCGGCTCCTGCGCTCTGCGCGCTGCCGGCTCCCAGACCACTGCGCTGGTCCTTCCTGTAGGGTGCTGGGCTGTCCTCAGCGGGAGGTTAGCTTCTCTGTGTCGTTCTGTGGGTGCTGGGGCTCCAGAAGATTTTCAGAGTCCTTTTCTACATAGTTTGTGGAGAATCTGGGGGCAGAGAGGCTTGGACGAGCTGTTTCTACTCCGCCATCTTGGCTCCGCCCCCCAAGTAAGATTTTTTAAGAATAGAGGAGATATGGTTGTGTTTGTAGGTAGCAAAAGTTTGTAGGTAGAAATTGAAGATGACAGAGAGGAAGTTATTAAAGGGCAAATTTCTGGAAAAGAGAGGAAAAGATAAAATCAAGACTAAAGTTAGAAGACTAGGCATTAGTACCTCATCACTGCAGAGTAATGGAGAAATATAATATAAGAAATGTAGAATAGGAGAGAAGGTTCTCATGGTAGATGACCAGATTTCTTACAAGCATGAAATTCAGTTTCTTTGCTATAAAAAAGGTGGAGTGATGTTTAAACTAGATCCCTTTATACGATTTTGTGTTTCTTCTAGTGCCAAGTAACAGCTATGTGAAGAGAATGTGTATGTAGTTCCTACAGAAGATTGTAAACAAGTTGTAGGAAAACATTCCACTCCAGTTTGTTTTTTTAATAGAATTTTTCTAAGAGGAACTTAAAGGTAGTTCCCCAGGGGATTTACTCAGTTAAGAGAGAAAACATCATGGTTTGAAAGTCTCCCTTCAAGTAAATATGAGAACAAAGAAAAGATTGAATGTCTTATATATTATAGAGAATAAAATCTTTTTGTATTTTAGTCATGGCTAAGTGGCTTCTCTTTGCTGAATGTGCATGTCCATTATCAGGAAGAAAGAAGTATGTCTTTAAAATGGAAGAAATTCTTAAATGTAAAAAGCAAGTAAGTCATCTTAATATAAATGACAACTTTATCTAAGTTAATTTACTTATTCAGTGTCATACCAATCAAACCATTAAAGAATTATTTTATAAACACTAGAGAAAATAAAAATAAGATTCATCTGTAGGAACAACAACAACAAAAAAAACATCAATGAAAATCAATGAAAAATGTGAAGAAGGTGGCCTGACATTATTCAGATTTCAAAATGTATTATAAAGTTGTAATCAAGAAAACAATCTGTTATTAGAACTAAGAATTAAAACAATTGATCAATAGGATAGATTAGACACAATATGTAGTAGTAAATGGCCATAATAATCTAGTGTTTGTGGGGCTGGGGTGGGGGGGTGGGGAGCTCTGTGACTATCCGAGCCAGAGAAAGAGGTGATTTGCCCAGGACAGATTGGAGAGCCCCCGGGGAGCTGGGCTCGGCGGAGGCCCCAGCGTTGGCATCCTTGTTGGTGTATGTGCAGTAACAATATGTCTGTCCCCCTGCTCTCCAACGCTGCTACTGTTTCAGGAGCTGAGCGGAAAACGGCAGCGGTTATTTATTTATTTTTTTTTTACATGGGCTTGGAGACTCAGGGCACAGCTGGGCTGATGCTCTTTCCTCCATCCACCTCCCCTATGTCAAGTATTATCTGTCCCCATGCGCCTCAGATCCCCGTCACACTGAACATGATGCCTTCCTGGTTTGACCTGATGGGCCTGAGTCCTGATGCCCCGGAAGACGAAGCTGGCATCAAGAAAGCGGCCGAGAGCATCAAGGCCCTGATTGAGCACGAAGTGAAGAACGGGATTCCAGCCAATCGAATCATCTTGGGGGGCTTCTCCCTCTACACAGCTCTCACCTGCCCTCATCCCCTGGCTGGCATTGTGTCCCTCAGCAGCTGGCTCCCCCTGCATCGAGCCTTCCCTCAGGCAGCCAATGGCAGGGCCCGGGATATGGCCATCCTGCAGTGCCACGGGGAACTGGAACCCATGGTGCCCGTCCGCTTTGGAGCCCTCACCTCAGAGAAACTCAAGTCTGTCGTCCCTCCAGCCAAGGTCCAGTTTAAGACCTACCCGGGTGTCATGCACAGCTCCTGTCCCAAGGAGATGGCAGCTGTGAAGGAATTCATCGAGAAGCTGCTGCCCCCCATCTAACGGGACTCACCTGCCCCGCTTCCTCCCGAGGGGTGGGGCCGAGGGGCCCACAGCAGTCCATGAGGTGGAAGCCATGGCAGCCCCCTCCCCCACCCCGAGTATTTGAGGACGGGAGGAACCGACCCCTCCCCCTTGGAGACCACCTCCTTCCTAGCTCCTCTTCCCATACCTATCTCTCTCCCTGTCCTATCACTGTCCTGGGAGGTTGGGGGTCAGGGGTGCAGTCTCCTGTCTCCTCAGCTGCCATAGTCTGTCCTTCAGGATCTTCCCATCCCCCAGGGCCACAGTATTGCAAGGGGTGCGTGGGGGCCCAGCTGCTGACCCACTCAGGACCTGTACATACCTCAAGGGGTCCAGCTCATGGGTGTACCTCTCTCCTCTTCCCCCCAGATGACCTCAGTGTTTGGGCACGGGGGCCCTCCTGGCTCCCCCCACCCATGCACCCACTCCCCCCTCCTCCTCCTCCTGCTGCAGGGAGAGCTGGGGTTCCCCCTTCCTCATTCAGATAATCATGTGTCTTCTGTTGCTCTCCTCTCCCCTTGCCTTCATCATGAATGTCTCTATTCTTTCTGCTGACAATGCGCCTACCCTGGGCTGGAGGCCCTTCTTGCTGCTGTGCCCCTCCCTGCAAGGGATGGGCTTGGGCCTAGGCCTTGGGGGTGGGGGTGGGGGTGGGGAGAGGCAGGTGCACCTGGGCTGGAGCTTCTCTCTCCCTAACCCCATTCCCTGGTAGAATCTCCTTCAAGCCTACAGGGCTAGGGCTTGGGTCCCCCCTCCCCAGGCTGGGGAGAGCTGGGCCTTGCCCTCTGGGAGAAGGGTGGAGGATGTTCTTGGCCTGGGAAGGGAGCTGAGGCTCAGCCAGATGGTGCCCAGATGTTCTTGGCCTGGGGAGGGGGCTGAGGCTCAGGTTCTGAGCCCGAGAGGGGCTCATCTTCCTCCTCCTCCATGTGGTTTTGGGTGTTTTCGTTCCTTCTTCTGTGTCTCCAAATCAAATCAAATTAAAGAAAAATGAACCTTCAAAAAAATAATAATCTAGTGTTTGATAAACCCAAAGATCTAAGCTTTTGGGAAAGAACACATTACTTGACAAAAATATAGGGAAAACTAGAAAGTAGTTTTCAAAATCTACACATAGACCAACATCTCACACCATATACACAACATGATCAAAACATGTATATGATTTAAGTATAAATTGTGAGGTTACAGGCAAATTAGGGGATTGTGAAATGTATTACTTGTCATACCTACGTATAAGAGAAGATTTTATGGCCAAAAAAGAGACAGAATGGAAGAAAGAAGAAAGAGAAGATTTTTTGGCCAAAAAAGAGATAGAATGGAAGAAAGAAAGAAAGAAAGAAAGGAAGGAAGGAAGGAAGGAAGGAAGGAAGGAAGGAAGGAAGGAAGGAAGGAAGGAAGGAAGGAAAGAAGGAAGAAAGAAAGAAGGAAGGAAGGAAGGAAGGAAGGAAGGAAAGAAGGAAGGAAGGGAGAAAAGAAGAGAGGGAGAAAAAAGAAAGGAAAGGGAAGGGAAGGGAAGAGAAGGGAAGGGAAAGGAAGGGAAGACAAACAAGATACTGAGGAGATAGGAGGTTAGATAGAAGTTTTAGGAATGTGATATAGACAATAGAGGATTTGGACAAAGAAGGCAAAAACAGAAACAATAGTGTCATCTGAGTAATTTACGTACCAGCTGGATAAAAGGAGGAAATAAGTTAGGAATATAACAAATATTGAACCAGCCTGTCACAAAGAGGCTATAGTATTAAAAGTGGTAGAGAGTGTGTAATTATCCAGATATGTCTTAGGAATTTCTCATTATCCAAATCAGAGAAGTGGACAATTTATTGATGATAATGATATCTTCATCTTTTAATAAATGAAAAAAAAGAAAGGAACATTTTAAATTTTATTTTTATGAACAAGAAAGATCAGGTTGCTGGGAGAGAAAAGATAAGAAGCTTAAGGGGAAACAACTGCAACATCTAAGAATTTGTGATACAGCAGGATAAAAGCTAGCTATTTTCAAAAGTGCATCCTAAAATTTGGCAAATTAGATCCCAAAAATGTCAGAGATAAGATAGGGAGGATAACATGGCCTATAATCATAGGAAGTTATCACAAATGAAATTTTGAAAATCCAAATGAATAATGAAAGGGGACAGGACTGGCCAAGGAGACCAGCATGTATAGAAAATATATTGAACATTTGTTTTGTTTTGCTTTGTTCTTATGTATAGAATGCAGAAGCAAAGACAGATAGATGATATTGAAGAGGGAAGGGTGATAAGGAGGGGGGGGAGGGTAAGTGGTTCTGCCAGGGAAACCTCTCCTGGCATCCAGTCTGGAAGGAATTCACCAGGCTCAAGCAAACTTTGAAGCCAAAATTGTAAAGTTTATTGTTACGCTGTAGATAACAGCGGGCTAGATTCTTATGGAACCTGCAAACTCGCAGAGGCTGCAGACATAGTTTTAAGGGGTCAGTTATGCTAACTAGGTGAGTAAGGGTGGGATCAGGGAGGAGTTAAGGAGTGGTCAGTGCTCAAAGGACCATACACTTTTAATATCAACTGCGCAGGTGTATTGCCCATGATTCACTGGGAAATGGTGGTCTAGCTGGAGGTGTGGTTCTAGGCCTGATATGTCACTAAAGAGTGCCCAGTCTGCCACCCACCAAGGTCATCAGAGACAGTGTGGGTATATAATTGACTAAGGAGTTACCCTATAGACAAGGTATTGAAGAATTCATGGTGGGGCTGGCCACTCTAACTAAGGGAGATAACATTTACATAAATTATTGTTTCAAGCAGAGATAAACAAGTCATGAGTTGTTGCTGGGCAGAGTGCTGGAAGGGGGAAGGGGCAAAGTCAATGCTCTGAGGCTGGGGGGGTGGAAATGTGATCTTACAGACTGCTTTTACAAATTGATTTTACAGACATAGATCCCAAAGCACCCCATTTACAAACTGATGTTACAGATTGATACTACAGACATATATACATC
Source organism: Gymnobelideus leadbeateri (assembly GCA_011680675.1). Lineage (NCBI taxonomy): Eukaryota > Metazoa > Chordata > Mammalia > Diprotodontia > Petauridae > Gymnobelideus > Gymnobelideus leadbeateri. Next base: position 105,409 of record WOXC01005279.1, on the reverse strand, counting down.
ACAAGGACCCCATCAATATTAACCTGAAAGTTTGGTTAAAGGATACAAAAAGTCTAGGTGATATGTTAATCCATATTGTTTATCTCCTTAAAGGTAGAGAAGCTAGCAAGCTTAGACATACAAGGAGTCAAAACCTAAGTTCTGACTGCCTGAAAAAATGAATAAGAAGGCATAAATACATTTTAGAACCATCCCAATTCAGGATGACTGTGTCACTCAAAATTATGATCTCCATAAAATTCTAATTAGTGTACGAGGAAGAAATTTTCTTAATTGGATAGGTGGTAAATACAATAAAATAAGAGAGTTGACAAAGTGTCTTTGAAATTGTGACCCAGGATATCTGTGTTTTCTTTACCATTAACATGCCATAACATAGGATATGTCAATATATATATATATATATATATATATATATATATATATATATATATATGTAAATGTAAGAAAATGCCCCATTATGAAAGTTAGAGAACAAAGAAGTTGTAAGGTCCAGGGCTTCTTCTGGCTGATTAGTTCAGGCCCTCACCCTTATTGAGGTTATGAAATTGATATTAAATGGTTATCAATGACAATGGATAGATGAAAAAAAATGTGACCCAATTAGAAAGATAAAGGATTAATGCTTAAAATTAGATGAGGAGCTGAATTTAGAATTGAAAAAATGAAAATACCCAGATTTAGATGAATTTTTGAATTATTTTGTGTACAAGAGTAAAATCTAAGATGAATTTTACCCATGGTTTGCTTGTAAATTTTAATGATATATTATAGCAAATGGACTATGGAATAATTAATAATAAAATAACAATAATAATAGTAAAATTTCAGTTTAACATTCCAGAAAAGTTGAGTAATAATAGTCATAATTCCATTTATTTTTGGAACACTCCCCTAAAGAAAGCTATAGGACAGCTGAAGTAAATAAAGTGTCCTCATACATTTGATAAACATATCTTTTCTTCAGTGGAGTTTAGATCCCAACTTCAGGAGTGAGATGGGTATTTGTTGTAAAAGGCAGCTAGATGGTGCAGTGCATATAGTGTCAGGCCTGGAGTCAGGAAGACCTGAATTCAAATCTGAATTCACACTAGTTGTGTGACCCTACACAAGTCATTTAATCTCATTTGCCTCAGTTTCCTCATCTTTAAAAAATTATCTTGAGAATGAAATGGACTAGCACTCCAGTATCTTAACCAAGAAAACTCCAAATTGATAAGGAAGTCTAACATGATTAAAATGACTGAACAACAGTGTTTGTTATCACCATTAACCCATTTAACCAAGAATAACCTTGTTCTCAACCTCTCACCTAGCTTTCCAAGGGACTTTTCTTAGGAATCTAAGATTGATTTTAGAGGAAATTGTTATTTCTTTATATCTCCACTTTTCCTAAAAATGTTGTTTTTAATATGCTTGAGAAAAGCAAAGAAAAAAATAGGTTCATAAGATTTGAAACCCCAAATGAGAGAGAAGCTAATAAGAAAGCACCTAGTTGTCCTCCTAACTTAGCACTGCATTGCAGAAATAACTGACAGGTAGGATTTCTAAGACATTGAAAGATGCTCTGGAAAACAGCACAGTGGAGTGTCATTCATTAAGGAAATTAGTCAAGATGCATTATTCAGCACTTATTATGTGTCATGTACTGTCCTAAGCATTAGGGATGCAAACAAAAATAAGAAACCATCCCTGATGTAAAGGAGCTCACATTCTAATCAAAGAGACAACATGTAGTCAATGACAGACAGAAAAGATAGAGATACATATGGGGTAAATTGGAGAAAGCTAACAGAGAGAAAGGGCTTGTATAAAAGGAGATCAGAAAAGGCTGCCTACAGAATATGGGATATTAACTGATACTTAAAGAAAGCCAGTAAAACAAGGAGGCAAATAAAAAACATTTGTTATAAGTTTACTGCATGCCAGGCATTGTACTAAGGGCTGAGTATGCAAAGGAAACAGAAGACCAACCCTGCCTTCAAGGGGCTCATAGTGAAGAAAACAACAAGCAAACAGATATCCACAAAAAAGATATGTAAAAAGATAAATAAGAAATAATTAAGAAAGGGAAGCCACTAGAATTAAAATACTAGAAGCAGAAATGAGGGGGGAGCCAAATGTTCAGAGTAAGGAGATGGAATCATCTCATGCAAGGAACAGCAGGGAGGCTGGTGTCAATGAAAAGCAGAGTATGTAGGGGTAAGTAAGAAATAAGAAGACTGGGCGTTTGGTAGAGGCCAGGTTATGAAATGCTTTAAATGTCAAATAGAGACTTTTATATGTAAGATAAAAACACTAGAGTTATAACTAGCCATGTAACCTTGAGCAACTTACTCAACCCCAATTGCTTATTAAAAAAAAAAAAAAACACTAGAGTTTCACTTCTAATGAGTTGGTCAGAACTGTCACTATGCCCGAAATGACAGACTTCTCTCAATATTCACATTTCTCATGTGGAAGAGGAGTTACACTTGTCTGGCTTGGACTCAAAGGACAAAAAATTTGGCAATATGTAGAAAATTCAAAGACATTGATTCAATTAAATGTAAGGAAAACTCTTCTTATGGTTTGATTGTGCAAATTGAGATATGTTTCCTCAGGATTTAATGTATTACTATTTGAGCATAATTTTTAACTAGGTAACTTTTGACATGCCTTCAATGATGAGATTCATTGAGTGTATTTTTCCCTGTCTTCTGCTTCTAAGACCAATACATTATGTAGCAGTACAGTCAAAGTGTTATAAGACCTAAGAACCATTAGTAGGATTTCTGATTAGAAGATGCCAATGTTTACTACCAGCAACTCAGCAGAGTTCTGACCACCATGAGAAGCAGCATCTTATACCAGAAGTAATATAAGGTTTGCAGACAGAGGTTACAGTCTCATCTCTTTAGCTGTACAAGCATCTTGGTAGTATAGTAGACAGAGTCCGAGGCTGGGAGACTAGAACCTGATTTCAAACCCAGCCTCAGAGATTTACCTGTTGTGTGAGTCTGGGTAAATCACTTAACTTTTGTCTGCTTCCATTTCCTCAACTGTAAAATATAGGTAATAGTAGCACCTACCCACCTTCCAGGATTATTGTAAGAATCAAATGAGAAAATATTTATAAAGTACTTTACAAAGACTCATTTGTCATCTGAATGATATTTGCTGTTCAAATGCATTCCTATTTTTTCCAAATATGAGTACTATAAAATGCCCTTTGATTTGATCTTTAAAAGTCATATGTAAACCTTATTTTTGTCAATATCATTTTCTTAATTATATCATAGAGACAAGCAAGGAAAGGACTTTATGATACAAAACAGGTCCTTCAAATAAGCCTCTGCCCATTATATCTCACTAACCTCACTCTTCCACTTGCTGTTTGCCAGTGTTCATTTCTTTTATCTGCACTTTCAGTTGAGTTGAAACTATCCATCACTGACCTTCTAATGATTCTTGAAGCTTTTATTCATGAAACACTGGAGCTTGAGAAAATAGCTTTATTCAATAGAAAAATGATTGTAATGATACATTTAATGTTGAGGACATTTCACCAAAATATTCTTACATTAATAAAATATTAAAATAAAATAAAGTTTTCCCAAAGACAATGTTTCTGTATGAAGTTGATTCCGAAGGAAAAGCCATTTCGGTAACTTTGATCTGTGAGAACAAAAGACTTAGAGTATTTACATAAAGAAAAATAAATTCTATAAAGTTTAAAGCTCATTAAATTCTTATCATACCTGTTATAATCAGGCTAGGAAGTAAACTCACATGTTCCCCAAAGTAAGTTGATTTTCTTGTGATATTTAAATGAATGGGTGGTGTTTTTTGGCCACAAGTAACATCAAAGCATACTATTCATGTGTTGGGATTAATGTTCTCCTGTTGCTCTGAAGTTAATCATCTTTACAATTATATAATCAAATGAAGGAAGTTTAGCAATTTTTAATAGAAGGAAAAGAATAATCCCTCAGGCTTCTCTTCACAGAAGAAGAAAAAATGTCTGAAAAAGGGGAAAGATTCTATTAATTTTAGGTCCCTGTGGAATCTTTTTTGCACAAATATGTACAATTTCTGTATATCTCATGAGAGTGGGGAAGGGAAAATTTCTTTAGGGCCCCAGACCTTGGGTCTGGTATGTGTTGCTACTTATAAAATAAAGCACAAAATGCAAGGAACAGTGAGTAGGGCTCAAGAGACACCAGTTTCTGGCATATTTGTATTATTTATTCCAATGTCCAGTCACTCTAATGAAATCAATGAGCAAAATTAAAGGGGAAAATGAGAGAAAAAACCTTTTATCATTTCTTCGATTTCAGATGGTACAAAAATGTACTTAACACGATAATTTCCTATTCATAGCCAATATGTTCATTTGATAAGAGGAACCTTCTTCCCTATTCTGTCTGTAAATTAAATGTTCTGGTGTTACTGAATTAAGAGGAGATATATTAAATCCCATGAATTATTCAAAGGGAGTTTTAGAAAGCTGATGATACAAAGAAAAATACACTATTATTTCACTTTTCAAATTAAAATTTAGTCAAAATAAACAAGTATATGTTTTCTTTAAGCATATATTAAATTCCTAAAACAAATATTAGACTTATGAAAGAACTGCCTATAATATTCAGTAGATCTTTTAAATATTGTGGTTTATATTGTCTATATCATGGGAAAGCAAATGTTTCTACTTTTTGACAAAAGTATGCTTGTTGAATTTATATGACATTGTGCCTATCTCAGGGCCTAAGGCAAATGGTATCTAAAACAATAAGGTTAGTGCTTTAGTCTGTGTCATTTTTATTCTTTCTTAATAAAGAATAGGGGGTGAGAGAAATGTACTAGGAAATGAAATTGATACAGAGACAAAAGATAATTTTTTAATGAAAGAAATATAGTATTGGTGAGCTTCATGCAGTATAACTTTTGTCAATTTCAGAGTAATATTTTACACAATTTACAGATAACAGAGATCTGTCCTAACATTTTTGTCCTTACCTAAGTGATATGATACAGCCAGTAGGTGGTGCCATGGATAGAGCTCTGGGCCTGGAGTCCAGAAGATCTGAGTTCAAACTTGGACTCAAATACTTACAAGTTGTATGACCCTAGACAAGTTACTTAACCCTGTTTGCCTTAATTTCTCCACTTATAAAATGAGCAAGAGAAGGAAATGTCAAACCACTGCAGTGCTTTTGCCAAGAAAATCCCAAATATGGTCACAAATAGCTGGACATATCTAAAAGGTAGAAAAACCACCCCAGTCATTCTTCAACATCCTCACCACTATGTGAGTAATAGAGGATCCAGGGGACACAGCTTTAACACAGGTCCAACCTGATATATTATTTACTCACTCCATTTATTCATTCATTAATTGGAATGTAGTATGCAGTTATTTTTTTTTTCATTCATTCTGTGAGTACCTTTTGAGTATTTCCTAAATATTTAGTATTTAGTTGGTCTGTGTAGGATAGAAATAAGACTATATAATGGTCTCTGCCTTTAAGGTGTTTATACTTTCACTGGAAGGGCAGGATAAATAAATTAAGCTAAAAAAGAATATGGTATAGCATATAAAGTGCCAAAGTATAATGAAGAGTATAAGTAGGAATTTTAGAGGAGGGAAAGGAAACCTCCAAGTTGTAATGTTTAGGGAAAAATATTGAAGGAGGTGATCTTAATTTAGACCTTGAAAAATAAGATTAGGAAAAAACTGGTATTTAGGGGGTAGATTTGAATCTGTGATTCCATCCCTATAAGGAAATCATGGTGAAATTTTCTTCACTAAATATCAAATGGCAATTCACTTAGTACTTTGAAGACTCCAAGAGGCTAAAGAACTTACTAATGTTTTCAAGCTATTGGTATCTTTATTTAGGACTTGATCCCAGGTCTTGCTGACACCAAGGCTAGCCCTATATCTATCATGATGTATGGCTTCCAGGAAAAGGATGAGCAAACACATTACCAAGAAAAAAAATCAAGTAACCACAAAACAACCATCCAAACTAAACTGTCAGGTTCGTGTTAGATAAGAATGAGAGAAGTGCTAAGTTTAAAAAGATAAGTTGATGAAAGATTTTGGAAAGAGAGTATAATGTCTATTTAAATGGGATGTAATTTATACCATAGTTAGTGGACAATCATGGAAGGATTTGGAATAGGGAAGCTACACAATGTGGATAAATTTGGTGATAATTCCATATAATTTAGGGTTGGAAGGGACCCAAATTAATTTACAGGTAAGGAAAATTAAGCCCAAGGACATTAAGTGATTTCCCAAAATCAAGCAAATACCATATCCAATATTCAAAACTATGTATTTTATTTTCAGATCCTGAGCTCATTTCCCTATTAGTAAACTGACAATTATGATGAAAATGGATTGGATAAGTGAGAGACTGAAAATACTGATGTTATTTTAATAATTTATTTCTCTGACTAAGGTAGTAACAGGGTAAAGGAAGAAAAAAAATTGAACAGACATTGCAACAGAAAATGGTAGATTTTTCCTCCTGACACACGATAGATGAACAAAGGATACAAAGGATAGAGATGAGAATTTCTAGGTTATGAATATACATCACAGGGGGTATGGTTACTCCACTGATGAAATAGGAAGCCAGAAGTAATCATGGTTAAAAATTAATGATGAAAAAACAAAAAATAAATAAAAAGGAATGATATTAAATTCAATTGTAGGCATGTTGAGTATGAGATGATAAAGAAACAAATAATTTCTCAGCTTTGTTATCTGTGTAACCATGAAGAACACATGTAACTTTTCTGTATCTAAATTTCCTGAGCTATAAAATGAGAGTTGGACTATAGGTTCTCCAAATTCTCTTCCAATTTTGTGTTTATGATAAATATCCAACAGATGGAATTTTGGAACTTTGGAAGAAGGCTGGATTAAAGGAAAAGTATATCAAATTTGGAATAAGAGAATTTGGGTTTGAATCTTGGCTCTGGCTACCTGATCCTGAAAAAAGTGACTTCATGTATCTGGGTCTCAGAATCAAAATATGTAATGATAGGATAACCCATCAAACCTTTCCAGTTCTGAGTCTATGTGCATATGATATAAATTTAAGGATAGGAAGTAAAGGAGTTAAGAAAAGGGATGGAAAAATCTAATAACTGTACCTTAGACAAATTTCAACACTTGGGGCAGAAGGAGATTTAAAAAAAGTTAGTTAAGGATGAAGAATCATGTTGGGTTAGGAGGAAAACAAGAAAGTCCAATGAAGCAAAGAGTAATGACTGGGTCAAAAATGTTGAATACCCCTCTTCAAGCCTTAATATTTTATAGGTCTAATGCTCTGATTAAAATACTGTTCTGTTTTTCATTGTCATTTTTTTACTATCTCCTCTCCTCTCATCTATGTAACAAACTTTATCTAATTTTCTAGGTACCTAGTAAGTTGTCTTGAACATGACAATTACTAGGGAGGTGGGAGAGGGTGGAATAGTTGAATAAATGAATGTATGAATGAATAAAAAAGATGGATGTAAATGTCACAGAAGTGATATTGTTTTTCTGTTGTTTCAGTTTCATCCAATTCTTTATTATCCTATTTGGGATTTCCTTGGCAAAGATGCTGGAATAGTTTGCCATTTCCTTCTCCAGATCATTTTACAGATGAGGAATTGAGGGAAAGAGGTTAAGGGACTTGCCCAGAGTCACACAGGTAGTAAGTATCTGAGATGAGATTTGAACTCACAAAGAAGAATCTTCCAGACTCTAGGCTTGGCAATCTATATATTGCACTACTTAGCTGCATCGAGGAAATTAGCATATTATTATAGATCTTTTGAGGGAGCAGTTTTAATAGAGTGGATTGCAAATGGAGATTATTAAATATTAAGAATAGAATCTGGGGGCGGCTGGGTGGCGCAGTGAATAGAGCGCCAGCCCTGGAATCAGAAGGACCTGAGTTCGGAGCCGGCCTCCGACACCTAATCCGCACAAACAAAAACCTAGCCGTGTAACCTTGGGCAAGTTACTTAACCCCAATTGCCCTAAAGGGGCGGCTAGGTGGCGCAGTGTGTAAGAGCGCCGGCCTCGGAGTTTGGATGACCCGAGATCAGATCCGGCCTCAGAAAATGTGCACCCACGCATAAATCAAATGACTAGCCGTGTAACCTTGAGCAAGTTACTTAACCCCAATTGCTTTAAAAAAAATAATAATAATAAAAAAAAAGAATAGACTCTGAAATAGAACCTCAGATTTTAAAGAATTTTAAGGTTCATTTAATGTAACCTGCAGTTAAGTGGGAATGCTTTCTAAATGGAAAACAACTGGTCAATCAGATTTTGCTGACCTCTAGTGAAGGGCAACTAATTTCCTTTGGAGAAAATACACTAATTATTAGAAACTTTACGTTAAGATGTCAATTTTCCTCTCTGCAACTTCTACCCATTGTTCCTAGCTCTTCTTCTTGGGGTAAAAGGAAAAACAATTATAATCAATCTTCTATATTAAGGTCCTTCAAATCAGAGAGGTCTATAATTAGCCCACCTCCATCCCAACTCTCCTCTAGACTAAACATCCAGAATTCTTTAACTTTTTTTTTATATACTAAGGTTTTGCATTTCTTAACTCTATACTATTTATTCTCCTTTGGATAAACTCTATTTTGCTAATTTTATTGCTAAATATGGTTCTAGATATTCAATTTAATTTTTCAGATGTGATCTTTGTATAGAATACAAAAATCCCCATAGTTCTTGCCTTTTTTGGAGGATGCTATGTTTCCATTAAATTCATCCTAAGAAGTAATTAACTTTTTGGCATTGCATATTGCTCAACTAACTCTTCTTGAGTGTATGGTCTACGATAATTCTGTGATCTCCTTCATATGAACTAAAATATAAGAATTTGTTACCTACCCCATATTTATGTTTCATTCTGTATTTATGTTTTTTAACACATCAGAATAGCACATATTAAAATTAAGTTGAATACTATTAGATTCAGCTCCTCATTCTATTCTGTTAAGATCTTTTGAGACACATTCTTTTATTTGACATGCTAGCTCTCCAATACAAGTTCATTTAAAAACATTGAACATAAAATAACCAAGAAGTGATAGTGGTGACAGTGTATAAAATACCTCTCTCTAGGTAGAAATTGATCCATTAGTTAGTTATTATCCCCTGGCTCTAGAATGAAAGAATGATCATTAATATTGTAATATAAACTAAATAATTATTTAAGTAAAATTCATTTATTAAATACTCTATATTAAGCACTATATATACAAAAAAACCAATATAAATATAAACATGATACAAATCTAAATTTAAGATAATTTTTACTCTCCAAAAATTCAAATTCTAATTGGGGGAGAAAATGTATGGAAGAGCGTTTAGATGTAGCTAACATATAAAGTCCTAGAATTCTCTGGGTTCAGTGGTATAAGAGATGGAATTGCCTGAGTACATGAAAGGCTCAGTGCTAGGGGAGATAGTAAGTCCACATGTTCTTCCATATTACTGGAGGGACTGCATTTGGAATCTCCCTTTTATCAAAATGGTATGAATTATCCTACAGCTAAGATGGTGAGTCCAGGAATATGATCATTTGGAAATGGAGGGTAGTCTTGAGGATCAAAAACAATCAGGTACACCAAGGTTCATTCTTTGTGGATTGATATAAAGAGCAGTGAGTATGGCTCAGATCCACCCAGAAGAGAGAAAGGAAAAGTAGTCACAGGTGGAAAGGTTAAGGGGGTAAGAGAAAATCAATTGAGATACAACTGCTGCCATATTGAGGAAGAGGGAAAGGGTCAGTATCAAAAGTCATACGACCATAAGATAGTAAAGCTCAAGTCCAACTTACTCAATTTTTTTCTTTGCTTTTTGGAGGGCAATTGCAGTTAAGTAACTTGCCCAAGGTCACAGGGCTAGGTTTTGTGTGTGTGTGTGTGTGTGTGTGTGTGTGTGTGTGTGTGTGTGTGTGAAGTGTCTGAGGCCGGATCCAAATTCAGGTCATTCTGACTCCATGACTGGCACTCTGCTTGCTGCGCCACCTAGCCGCCACCAACTTATTCATTTTACTATTGAAGAAATGGAAGCATACAGAGCATAAGTAACTTGTCCAGGGCCACACAGTAAGTATCTGAAGCAGCATTTGAATTAGGTCACCCTGACTCCACATTCCATTTCTAGGACTCTACCCACTGTCTGATTCTAACTACCCCACATCCCCCAGCACTATAGTCTGTTCAATACTCTGTTGGATGCCGGTTTAAGGAAGACTGAGTAGTAGTTCAGTAGTCAGGGAAAAAATCAACTAATAATAAACCCTGCTTATTAAGTACAATAAATAATTATTGGATAATTTACTGATAGATTTAAAACAAAAGCCTTGATCCACTGAGGAAGGCAGACTGTGTTTTTGTCTCCAATAATAAAGATGCTCAAAATTAACATGCAAATTTAACTAAATGCAAAGCAATATGCCTGGGCCAGCCTTAATGGTTTTGAAGATTGCATTAAAATTTTAATATAGGCTATGGTAACAAGTTCTACATATGCAAAAAATACAGACAGGAACAAATAATATAGGCTTGGCCTTAATGATATTTTTCTTAATGGTTTTGGATAATAGTGTGAGAAAGGGGAGAAAGCATGAAGTTATCTTGTAACATTAAATATTCCAGAAGGTGATAGGTCAACTGGACTTTAGAAATTATCTGACCTAGAAATGCAGATCAAAACAACTCTAAGATACCACATCTCTCCACTCAGATTGGCTAAGATGACAAAAAAGAAAGTGACAAATGCTGGAGAGGATGTGGGCAAATTGGAACACTAATGCATTGCTGGTGGAGTTGTGAACTTATACAACAATTCTGGAGAGCAATCTGGAATTATGCCCAAAGGACTATAAATAATTTCATACCCTTTGACCCAGCAATACCACTTCTAGGGTTATATCCCAAAGAGATCATAGAAATGGGAGGAAGACACAAATGTACCAAAATATTTACAGCAGCTCTTTTCATGGTTGCAAAGAATTGGAAACTGAAGGGGTGGCCATCACTTGGTAAACAGCTAAACAAGTTGTGGTATATGAATGTAACGGAATATTATTGTGTTATAAGAAACGAGGAGGAGACAGATTTCATATTTACCTGGAGAGGCTTATACAAACTGATGCTGAGCGAGAAGAGTAGAATCAGAAGAAATGTGTATACAATCACAGACACGTTATATGTGTGATGACCAACTATGACAGACTGGACTCTTTTCAGCAATGCAGTTATATAAGTCAATCCTGAAAGTCTCATGAAAGAGAGAAATGCAACATCCAGAGATATAACTAGCAAGAACTGAGCTTGAATCCTGATGGAAGCAAACTAATTTATCTTTTTCTTTTCATTGTTTGGTTTTATTTCTTCTTTACTATTTTTCATCCCACCTAGTACAATACGCCTTTGTAATTGGACTAATGTCTAATATGAATGTACTTGCAGATCCTATACTGGACTATATGCTGTCATGGGGTGTGGGGGGAGGGAAGTAAAGGAAATTTGAAAATCAAGGAACTATGGAATTGAATCTTTTTAACTGAAACTAAACTAATAAATTAATTTTAAAAAAAATAAAATACCAAAAAGAAAAAAAAAAGAAATTATCTGACTTAAAGCCTTCCTTATAAAGATAAAGAAATTTAGTCCAAATAATCTGTGACTCACCCAAGGTCAGGTAGCTAGTTAATGGAGGATCAAAGAATAGAATATAAAATTTCTTTTTCCCAGGCCAGTATGGTTCACTTTATATCAGGCAAGTTTTCCAAATACTCACATGTTATATTGTGATTCTTCAATAACCTCTGAGGAGTGTACAAAACATCTTTATTTTTTGCTTTTTGGTGGGCATCTGGGGTTAAGTAACTTGCCCAAGGTTACATGGCTAGGTTTTTGTTTGTGTATGCGTTAAGTGTCTGAGGCCGGATCTGAATTCAGGTCCTTCTGACTCCAGGGCTGGCGCTTTACTCACTGTGCCACCTAGCCGCCCCTACAAAACATTTTTTAATGAGTGGACTAGATTATATTGAAAAAATAATTTAAGATGTGATAAGCCTAGAGAGAGGGAAATACTTATTCATTTTATTTTAAGGGTTCATAATTTCTTTAAATCTAGTCATCTCTTATCTACATCAGATCACATCATACTTGGGTTTCTGGCTTTTGGTCTGGATCATTCTACCTTGGAGTAATGTGGAAAATTGAGTCTGAAATTGTAGGAGAGAATTTGGTTCAGGACAGATATTTGTTATCAGTTTGTGGAATTTGGATCATCACAGAGACTAAATTCCAAATATACGATAGACACTGGATCTTTGACAAAGATATTCCCCTTTTTCATGCCAAAACTATTTTGTTTTCACATATGGCAAACAGTGAGAATAAAAATTGGCGGTGGTTCATTATTTCTTTATTTCATATGCATGCAGCAATATTATTTCAATCCTACATAATTATGCCCAATTTGTCATTCAGAGGATAAAATCATTATAAACATTTATTTACTGTTTAGTATGTTTCTACTCAGGCACTGAAAGGATAAGCTCCATTTTATGAAATAAAGAACTAAATGCATACAGATTTCATTGTTATTAAACACCACTTAGTATTATTATGCAAAAAGGAAATGCCCAAAAAGCATATTTATGTGGCTCAGTGGAAGTCATCCATTAGAGTATTGTTTCCAAAATTCACTGCTGTGGCTTATTTTTAATGCTCTACTTTAAATAAACACAGATTGGATGTGTATAATTGGATGCACTGATTTTCTTACCACTGGATGCTGCAGTGTTTTTAATCTCTTAAATAACTTACATAAATCTTGGGGTGAACAACAGGACATGTAAAACAGTAGGAAAGACAAAATCATAATCAAAGTTCAGAGACAAATTACTTGCCCGGTTTACCCTCTCTACATGAACAATATCAGGGGAAAGATCATGGACCAATTTACTAGTTGTTCATTCACTGTTGACTGACAATAAGACAGTGGACATAAAGGCACCAATCATTCTGATGTGCTTTTACATAAAAAAGATAAATACAAGGGAGACTGCCAATAGAAAGTGAAATATAAGCCAAAAAGTATATACTCTTACAATTATAGAGTCCTGTAAACCACTTATAATCTACTTTTATTGTTTGTGCATATATAGAGGGATGAGTATGATAGATTATCCAATTATATAACTGCATCTCATAACCTAAAAATTTGACAGTATTCATCCATTTTGCTTTTATTATGTGGATGGCTAGTCCAAATTCTTTTAAGTGGTGGCAAATTTTTTTCAGAAACTTTTATATTCCACTCATTGATGTAAATAGAAATTCATTCACAAACAGAAGAATCTAGAGAATCTCACCATGGAGAGATTCTACATCAGTTTGGACTATATTGGGAACAAAAACTTTTGATGATCATTTGTTTTGTTTCTACCTCTCCTTTTTGTATTACTTAGAGGGTCAGGGAATAAAGTTATAGCTGATCTAACTTTCAAGGAAATTTTAATTTTAAAAATAAATAAAACTATGACTAAGAGCAATCTTTTGTAATATGATGGTGAGTAGATACCTGGAAGAGTTTGAGTATTCATTTTGATTGTTCCTCAAGAGACTATGGAGAGAACTGGGCAACCAATTGATGAATCTGAGATGTGGGCATGACAGAGTTCAGATGTTCTCTCATAGTTTTATGCATCATTCAAACAGCAGTGTTTCCCTTAGTTAAATATTTTCAATTAATTGATGACAATAGGGATTTTAAAGAAAATATTATGTAATATGTGAACATGATGGAACATAAACTAGACTTGGAAAGCAAAAAATACTTCAAGGAAACAATGAGGAACAGTATCAAAAATGTTTTCAGTTGCCCACTTTATGGCATCCATAGAGAAGCAGAAAGCTGGAATGGATATTAGCCATCAAAGCTGGAGCAGCTCTGGTGGCATAAACATGATATAAAACAGGTTCTAACGTAAAAAGGCAGTAACAAATTATTTATATTCTGTGAATAAAATAGCTACTTGTTGACTCCCTCACCTCCCTCCACACCCAAAAATATGTTGGAAGAATGTGAGAGCTATATTGTCAGACCTTCATACATTGATAACAATAATAATAATTATTTTAGTTGTAGTGTTCTATATGCATTAGCTCACTTTTTTCTTCACAACAGCACAGGATAAGATATAATCTCTATATTTCAAGTACAAAAACTGAGGCTTAGAGAGAAAAAGTCATCTGCACAGGTAGTAAATGTCAGCAAAATTCAAACCCTAGTCTAATATTCAGGTGGTAAGTTCTTTCTAACAAATATGGTGAAGCAGCTTAATTTCTAGAGTAGACATCAGGAGGAATAAGGTTGAATGTCACTTTAGACAATCACTATCTCTAGCATCATGAGTAAGTCATTCATTTTTTTAAGAACTTCATCTTCAGCAGAGCCAAGATGGCGGAGTAGAAACAGCTTGTGCAAGCCACTCTGCCCCGAGATTCCCCTCAAACTATGTAAAAGGGGACTCTGAACAACTTCTGGAGCCCCAGCACCCACAGAACGACACAGAGAAGCTAAACTCCCGCTGAGGACAGCCCAGCAGCCCTGCAGGAAGGACCAGCACAGCGGTCTGGGAGCTAGCAGCACGCAGAGTGTGGGGAGCTGAGCCGAGCCCAGGTCCTCATGAGCAGAGGTTTTAGCCCCAGGGCGGCAGGGCCAGCAGCAGCCTGGAGGAACCCCAGAACACCAGCAGCTGTGGAGACTCCAGAATCATCAATATAGACATGCCTAGGACAAAGTAAGAGGTTAGTGTCCTATGGACTTTGGGACCAGTATTTTGGGGAATGCGTCGTCTCCCTCCCCTGGGGGCTAGAAGCCACTGAGGAGATACACCATTTTGTAGTTTTCAGAGGCAGCTCCAGCTCCTGGCCTGTCAATTAATTGTAGGGAGATCCAGCGATCAGTCTGGGGGGAAATCGCTCTTGCTTTCACCTCCCTGGATCTGGATTGTGATCTAGGGTGGAAGTCGTGGGTGGGTTTACAGCTTGCCAGAAACCGAAGTTGCCCCCCACACATTTGAGACAAAATTCCTCTATCTGGCCTTAAAGCCATAGTGCGGCAACAAGCCCAAAAGTCAAGCAATTAAGTGGCAACATGCCAAGGCAAAAGAAACAGAAAAATGCAACCCTAGACGCCTATTTTGGGGGTATAGAGTGGGAAAAGGACTGTGAGGTCAGAAGTCCTGCTCCAAAAACCCCAGGGGAAAACATAAGCGGGTTGCAGGCCATAGAGGACCTTAAGAAGGACTTTAAAAATCAAATAAGAGAAGAGGAGGAAAAATTGGAAAGAGAAATGAGAAGGATGCAGGAAAAGTATGAAATGAGGGTCAACAGCCTGACTGAGGACTAACTCAAATGGCAAAGGAGGCCCAAAAGGGCAATGAGGAGAAGAATGCCTTAAAAAGTCGAATTTGCCAGATGGAAAAAGAATCTCAAAAGTTCACTGAGGAGATTCATTCCTTCAGAGTTAGACTGGAGCAAATGGAAGCTAGTGACTTTATGAGAAATCAAGATGCTGTTAAGCAGATCCAAACAAATGAAAGATTAGAAGGCAATGTGAAATATCTCATGGGAAAAACCACTGACCTGGAAAATAGATCCAGGAGAGACAATTTAAAAATCATTGGACTACCTGAAAGCCATGATCAAAGAAAGAACCTAGAAATCACCCTTCAAGAAATTCTCAAGGAAAACTGCCCTGATGTTTTAGATCCAGAGGGCAAAATAGAGGTTGAAAGAATCCACCAATCACCTCCTGAAAAAGATCCCAAAAAGAAAACTCCCAGGAATATTATAGCCAGGTTCCAGAATCCCCAGATCAAGGAGAAAAATACTACAAGCAGCCAGGAAGAAACAATTTCAATATTGTGGAAACACAATCAGAATAGCCCAGGACCTGGCAGCTTCTACACTGAGGGATCGAAGGGCATGGAATATGATATTCCAGAGGGCAAAAGAACTGGGAATGAACCCAAGGGTCACCTACCCAGCAAAACAGAGTATTCAGAAAATATGGTCATTCAGGGGAATAGAGGACTTTCAAGCATTGAGGAAAAAACCAGAATTGAATAGAAAATTTGACATCCAGACACAAGAAGGAAGAGATACCTGAGAAGGTAATCAGGGAAAAGAAATCAAAAGGAACTTATCAACGTTGAACTATTTACATTCCTATATGGAAAAGCAATAACTGTGACTGATGATATCTTTCTCACTATGAAAATAATGGAAGAAGGGTGTGTGGTCATATGAATACATATGTGAATGTGTGTGTATATGGTTACAGTTATATATGGATAGAGGGCATAGGTTGAATTTGTTGGGAAGGGAGAATACTCAAGGGATGAAATTATGAGGTGAGAGAGGAAAGTGGCAAGAGGAGATGGGGAGAGACAGGGTAGGGTAAACTATCCCATGTAGAAGAAGCAAGGGGAAGTGGTTGCAATGGAGGGGGAGAATAGGAAGGCTAAAAAGGCAAAACCACATTCACATTGAATTTGGTTCAGGGAGAGAATGACATACATACTAAATGGGATACCTCAACCTGCAGCAGGATAGGGGGAAGGGGGATGAGAGGAGGGATGATGGATGGGAGGGCATCCTTGGGGGGAAGGGAGGTTGGAAGTACTCACTATAGAAGAGGGACAGGATCATGTAGGGAATGGACCAGGTGGGGGATGGGATGAGTGGGAGGGAATTATAAGCAGCCTTGTACAATATATCTACTATGATAATGTTTTGCATGTACATGTACATGTACAACATATACTGAATTACTTATCTCCCAAGAGGGAATGGGTGACAAGGAAGGAAGGAAATGGACCTAAAATTCGAGGTCTTAACATTAAATGTTTCAAATATATATAAATATTATTATTAATACTCTTTTGCTTGTAATAGGGAGATAAGATGTGCAGGCATTGGGACACAAAGATTCATCTTCCCTCCAATGGAAAAGTCGAAGGGTGTATGGGAGAAGGTATGGGAGAGAGCAGATTGGAGGAAGCGATATCTTGTGGGACTGCTCTTCTGGGAGGGTGGGTAGGGGAATAATGGGGGGAAAATGATTGTAACGCAAAATCTGGTGGAAATGAATGATGTAAAACAGAAGTTAATAAAGCATTTGTTTAAAAAAAAGAACTTCATATTCATTTGCATCTGGAAAATTTGACAGAATAATACTTGTATTTCTTATGGCACAGAGGCTTTTTTTTCTTTCTTTTTTTCTTTTTTTAGGTGCTCTGTAAACCTTAATGTGCTATGGAGGTGTTAATTTTTATAACCACCAGTATCCCCAGGTAATGCCATCTTTTACCTAAAAAGAATATTATTTAGGTCATATGTAAGGAAGCAAAATGATAAAGATGCTAATCAAACTATGGGTAGAATGCATTCTTCTTTCTACTTCAATTTAATGAAACTACTACCCATGGTTTCTATGACAAGTATACCTAATTTGAAATGAACAGAAATTCCATACCTAGAAGATAAAAATAACTTGACAATATGTGACTAATATATTCACATGTCTTTGTACTTTGATTTGCACAATCAGCATTAAATACATATTTAAATGTCACATTTACTTTGAATCTCAACTCATTAATGATGAGACCTGGATTTAGTGTGAACAACATCTAGGTCTCTAGTAAATTTTCAATGATTCTTTTTTCTAAAAGGGTTGTGAATGTTATTATACTATACAGACATATAATATACAAAGATAACAAGGCACTGTAGTAGATACTAATCATTTAGGAAGAACCATAGGGATTTTGAGGCAGCTAAATGATATAAAAGCTAGTATTGGAATTGGACTTAGGGATGCCTGAGTTTAAATCCTGTTTAAACTGCCATTTGTGTAACCCTGGGTAAATACTTTAAACCCTATCCACTTTATTTTAAGCAATTTGGGGGAAATGAAGTGGGATAATAATAGCACCTACCTTATAGAGTTCTTTTAAGTATCAAATGAGATAATATGTTAACTGCCTTACAAACTTTAAAGGACTATATTAATGCTAGGTATTATGATTGTAGGATCACAAACTATCGCAAAATTATCCCAGCCATTATATGTTCTAATAGGTCAATCATGTGCAAATTGATTACACATCCCAATACTCACTCTCCTACTTTTTGACTCAGCACTCACAATTTTTGCAGAAAATTAAAAGGCGGATTTTTAAAGTACTTTAACAAAATAGTATTGAAAGTAAAAAGGCAAAGATGGCATGTTTGTCACAGAGGGATAGCTAACTCAGTGGAAGACAGGAGACAAAGAAAAGTTTTTGATAGGTTAGAATTTAATAGGGAAAAATTAAAAAACTTATAATTATGTTAAGAATTTATTTCACATGTACAATATGAGAAAGGCATGGCAAGACAGCAATTTGTCTGAAAAAAAAAAAGCCTGGAGGATTTCATGGACTGCAAGCTCACTATGAACCAATAGTGTGATATCACAGTCAACAAAGATAATGCATCCTTGCGCTGCATTAAGAGAGGCACAACTTCCAGTAATAAGAAGGTATTATCTTGAACTCTGACCTTATTTAGACTACAGCTGTAGTACTGTGTTTGATTTTGGTCATTACATTTCCAGAACGACATGGAAAAGCAAAGCAGTCAGCATAGCGAAAAATTTCTTGTTCATGTAAATTTAGTTGCTGTTTTTTCTAAATAGTATTTTGTTTTTCCTCAGTTACATGCTAAGAATTTTTTATCATTCATTTTCACAAGATTCTGAGTTCCAATTTTTTATCTCTCCTTCCCTCCCTTCCTCTCTTCTGAAAATGGAAGACAGTTTTAAATAGTTTATAAATGTGCTATCCTGTAAAAATATTTACATATTATTCATAGTTGTGAAAGAAGAACCAGATCAAAAGCAAAAATTAAGAAGGAATAAAGTGAAAAAATATGTTTTGATCTGCATTCAGAGCCCATCAGTTCTTTATCTGGATATGGATAGCATTTTCCTTCATAACTTCTTTCTACTTGTCTTGATCATTCTGGTGCTGAGAAGAGCTTAGTCATTCATGGTTAACCATTACACACTGTGGCTGATACTGTGTATAATGTTTTCCTAATTCTGCTCATTTTGCTTTGCATCAGTTCATAGAAGTCTTTCCAGATTTTTCTGAAATCTGCCTGTTCTTCATTTCTTATAGAATAATATTACTCTCTTACATTCTTATGGAATAGCTTGTTTGGCCATTGCCCGGGTGACAGAAATCCTGTCAATTTCCAATATTTTACCACCATAAAAAGTTATGCTCTAAGAATTTTTGCTCATGTAGGTCCTTTTTCCTTTTTTGATCTCTTTCAGATACAAATCTAGCAGTGGTATTACTGGATCAAATATTATGCACGATATGGTTGCCCTTTGGGCATAGTTCCAATTGCTTTCCAGAATGGTTAGATCAGTACATAATTCCATCAACAATAAATTAGTGTCCCAGTTTTTACACATCATCTCCAACATTTATCATTTTCCAATTTTGTCATGCTAGTCAATCTGATAGATATGATGTAGTACCTCAGAGTTGTTTTAATTTGCATTTCTCTCTTCAAAAGTGATTTAGATCACTTTTTCATATGCCTATAGATAGCTTTGATTTTATCATATAAAAACTATCTATTCATATTATTTGACCATTTATCACTTATTTGGGGGATGGTTTGTATTGTTCTAAATTTGTCCCAATTCTTGGTATGCTTGAGAAATGAGGCCTTTATCAGATACCCTTGCTATAAAGATTGCTTCCCATATTTCTGCTTTTTTTCCAATCTTGGTTGCACTGGTTTTGTTTATATAAAAGCTCACCCTTGTTTAGTCATAAATTCTTCCCCTCCCCATAGATATGACTGGTAGACTGTTCCTTGCTCTTCTAAATTTGCTCATGGTGTCATACTTTATGTCTAAATCAGATAAAAAATCTGTCATATCTAACATTTTTAATATTCTATTTACCTCCTTAGTTTCTTCCTCATTTATTTTTTCTTTGGATTTATCAAATTATTAGAGGGGACAATTGAGGTCCCCCACTAGTATAATTTTGCTATCTACTTCTTCCTGTAACACACTTACCTTCTCCTTTAAGAATTTGGACATTCTACCATTTTGTGCATACATGTTTTGTGAAGATATCACTTCATTGTTTATGGTAACTTTTAGCAAGATATAGTTTCCTTTCTTATTTATTTTAATTAGGTCTATTTTTGCTTTTACTTTGTCTGAGATCAAAATAAATAACCCTGCTTTTTTTTTTCCATTTCAGCTGAACCATAAAATATTCAGTGCTAGCCCCTTACCTTTACACTGTGTGTCTCTCTGATACATGTGTTTTTTGTAAACAACATGTTGTAGGATTCCAATTTTTTATCCACTTTGCTATCCACTTGTCTTTTACGGGAGAGTTCATCCCATTCAAATTCATAGTTATTATTACTATCTCTATATTTCTCTCTATCCTATTCTTCCTCCAGTATTTCTTCTCTCTCCTTTCATGCTTTCCCTCCTCACCAGTGTTTTTTTTTTTTCTCTCTACTATCTCCACTCATCTGCCCTCACTTCTGTCAATCCCCAACCCCTCCCCTCTACTTGATTTCTTTCCCTCCTACTTCACTGTCAGGTAAGATTGATTTCTATATTCAACTGATTGTATATATGATTCCCTCTTTGAGCCAATACTGATGAGAGCAAGATATAAGACATGCTTATTGCCCACCCTTATTTCCCTCCATTATAATAGGTCCTTCACACCTCTTCATGTGAAATATGTTTACCCCACTATACCTGTCCATTCCTTCTGCACCCATTGTACTCCTCTTTCTCATCCCTTATTGTTTGGTCATTCCCTCCAATGTACCTTATATCCATAACCTCTGTCAATGTATATTCCTTCTAGCTATACTGTTATAGAATTTTTAATAATCCCAATTATCATCTTCTGACACAGGGATGTAAATAGTTTAGCTCTATTGAATACCTTGTTTACTTTTACCTGTTAAAGATTCTCTTGGGTCTTGATACTGAAAGTCTAATTTTTCACTTAGTCCTCATCTCCTGATGAAAGCTTGAAATCCTTCTCTTTCACTGACTTTTTCCCACCATGTAAGAAACTTAATTATGCTGAGTAAGTGATTTTTGGTTGTAGTCCTAGCTTCTTCATTGTGACCACCAATCCCTTAATGTTGCAGCTGCCAACTCCTGCATGTCCCTGATTGTGACTCCCCAATATTTGAATTTCTTTCTGGGCATTTGCAATATTTTTTCCTTGATCTGATAGTTGTGAAATTTTGTTATAGTGTTACTAAGAGTTTTCATTCTGGGCTCTCTTTCCCAAGGTGATTGGTGGATTCTTTCAATGCCTATTTTACCCTCTGGTTTCAAGATATCAGGGCAATTGTCCCTGATTATTTAAAGATGCTTTCCAGGTCCTCCTTTTGATTATGGCTTTCAGGTAGTTCAATGATTCTGATATTTTCTCTCTTGAATCTTTTTTTCCAGGTCAACAGTTTTCCCCATGAGACATTTTACATTTTCTTCCATTTTTTTTCATTCTTTTGAATTTATTTTAGTGATTCTTGATGTCTCAGAGAGTCATTAGTTTCCACTTGTCCAATTCTAAATTTTAAGGTGTTGTTTCCTCAATTAGCTTTGTACTTTCTTTTCCATTTGGACAATTGTACACTAAGGTGCTATTTTCTTCAGTGGATTTTTGTATCTCCTTTACCATTTATCCAATTCTACTTTTTAAGGAGTTTTACAATTTGTGAATTTTTTTTCATAATTTTCTTGTATCACTCTCATTTATTTTCTTAATTTTTCTTATACCTCTTTTATATGATATTTAAGTTGCTTTTTGAACTCCTCCATAAGTTCTTTCTGGGTTTGAGACTACTTCCCATTTTTCTTTGGTTTTTATGGGTTATGCCCTTAGCATTTTTGACATTGTTGCCATCTTCTGAATTTGTGTCTTGGTCTTCCCAGTCACCACAATAACTTTTTTTTTTTTTTTACCAGGATAAATATGAATGTAGTACAGGCAGAGTTAAACAACTATACCATCAGTCACTTTCCTTCAAGGAAAACAATCATTGGAGCAATTCAAACATTTATGAGGAGTAAATTATCCCATATCAAGGCTTCATATTGGCAGCATTTTTGACTTACACTAGACCCTTTGATAGTGGCTTATCTTGTTTAGTTTCATTCAAATCTTTTTACTATGGTAGAATTACAAAAGAACTGGCTGAATATAGATTTAAATAAATTGTTTGGTGATATTTTTCTTTAAAAAAATATTTGGAAACATTTGGTCAGTTAGACTTCATATTTTTTCCCTTAAAAGTAAAAGGTCCTTTGATATGTTTCAAAGGAAATATAATTAATCCTCAAGGAAATCAACAAAAATATAAAAGGAACTCATATGTGGAAAAATATTCACAGCAGTTCCTTTTGAGGTGGCAAATAATTGGAACCAGAGAGGATGACCATCAATTAGGGAATGGCTAAGCAAGTTTTGCCCTATGAAGATAATGAAATTCAAGTATGTTAAAAGAAATGATGACGAGAATGGTTTCAGATAAATGTGAGAAGGCTCATATGAAATGATGCAAATTAAAGTAAGCAGAACCAGTAGAACAATCTATATAATAACATTGATAGCATAAAGATAATCAACTGTGAGTTAGAAACTCTAAAAAATTTAATAAACCACCACAATTACAAAGAGCTCATTATGAAAAAATATTATCCATATTCAGATGGAGAAGTGATCAAAACCAATTGCAGATTTTAGCATTTTCTCCCCTATTTTATTCTGATTTTGCTTTTTATAACATGACTAATGAAGTAATATGTTTTGCATCACTTAATGTGTATAATGAAATACAGTCTTTCTTTCTCAATAGGTAGAGAGAGGGTGAAAAGTGGGAGAGAATTCAGAATCGAAAATAGGAATAAATTTTAAAAATATATAATTAGCCAGTGAATATCCAAATCTTTAAAAGTTTGAATAACTTATTTGTAATTAATTTAAACTCTCAAAGTTGGCTAACTTGCCTATTTTAGAACCTTCATCATATAGTAGAAAGAGCACTGTTTTGGGTAAGAGTACCTACTTCACATCCCTTTTTTGATCCATCCTAACTTCATGACCTCAGACAAGGTACTTATTTTCTCTATACCTCAATTCCTTATCTGTAAAATGGGGGTGGGGGGACTCTCTAACATCCCTTCCAACTCTAAATCATATGACCCCATTGCCCAAGATTTTAATCTCCAAAAGGATATTACCATATGAATTGGAAATCCTTTTTACTATAGGAATCAATTAGAAATAGGCCCACTGTGGGTGAAAACTGACAAAGCATTTTATTCTGTTGCTAGGAAATCACCACCCTAAAAGTTGCCTGTTGGCTTTTTGGAACTGCTTTTCTAAGGATCCCTGACCATATGGTGAAATAAGCACTCCTTCATACAATGACTTCATGTGCATATGTCCTGAGTATATGCTTTGTTCCTGAATCCTTCTTTAGAATAAGCATGTCCAGAAAGTCTGGTTATCCTGTAACCAGACTTGGCTTGTGTATCTGTATGGACAAGAAGGATTTGGAGTCTCTTCCTGAGCTTATCAAAACACCAAGCATTAGGGTCTAGCAATAAGAACTGACCTTGGGATAACCTTCATCTAGGCTCATTTCTAAACTTCACAGTTCCGTGGCTCTATCTTCAGCCAGAGAAAGCAATCAGGCAAGAAATAGGCTCTCTTGCAACATGAACCTTGACCAAGGAAAAAATGAGTTTAACATTTCATGGTCCTTTCTTTTAGGGAGTTAGGTGGCACAGCAGATAAAGTAAGATACAGAAAGTCATAAATACCTGAGTTCAGATTTTGTCCAAGACATTTATTTAGCTGTGTAACCCTGAGCAATTATTTAGTCTATCTCTCAGCCTCACTTTCCTTATCTGTAGAAAGGGATAATAATGCACCTACCTCTCAGAGTTGCTGTGAGGACTAAATGAAATATAACATATGCAAAGTGCTTTAAAAATCTTAAATCATTATATAAATGCTAGCTTATTATTGTTAATATGAACATTAATATTTACTATCTCTGTGGAACAAGATATGGACCAAGTAGATGTAAGTTTAAATCCAGCTCAGACACTGAAAAGTTGTATGAACATGGGCAAATCACTGAACTTCTATGAACTTTAATCTATAAATTTGTTCACCTGTAATTTGTTCATCATTAAATTGGGCTAAAATGTACTAATAATCACCTAACTGAAGGAGTTGTTGTGTAAGCACCTCAAATCACTAGTTAAATGTGAATTATTACACTTATTTTCCATCAATCCCACATTTTAAATTTAAAATTAAATTTCACTGTATTTTTCTTTGTCACTTATTAGACTGCA
This sequence comes from Gymnobelideus leadbeateri, assembly GCA_011680675.1. NCBI lineage: Eukaryota > Metazoa > Chordata > Mammalia > Diprotodontia > Petauridae > Gymnobelideus > Gymnobelideus leadbeateri. The sequence goes on along the minus strand of WOXC01005279.1, from coordinate 80,880 downwards.
AGAAGAACCTAAATACCTTCAGGATGCCTACTTTCAAGATTTTTGGAGCTAATCAAGAAGGATAAAGTAATAGAAAACTCATGAAAAGATTCATTTCCCTGCTTCCTAACCAGAACTAGATATCGAAGAATTTCACGTGGTTTAGATCAGAATATGTCAGTCCCCTGAATGCTGACTCTGATCTAAACCTCTATGTCTTATGACAGTTGCCCTGTTTCTGATACTCTGGCACCTTGAGACCTCTTTTTATCTACTAGCCTAGGACTTTCAAACTCTCCTCTAAACAGAGGGGGTGGAATGCAGTTTTCCATTAAAAAGCTTATTTTCTCTTTGAAGTCCAGCTTTAGCCAAACCATGGGTATTTCAAAGACACTTTAAAGCAGCAGCTTGCATAGATATGGAAGTGCTACTATAGAATCTCTGTATTTGAAGATTGAACACTTTAGGGGATTGTTTTATATATTTAAATAGCTAGCAAATGTAATAGATTTTATTAGCAGCACATATACATATAGATCACATTGCCATGCATATTTACCTATTCACGAACCATGTAGAATTTCTATTTCCCTTAACAGATGCACTAATAAGTCAAGCAATCTCTTTGTGCCTTTTCTGAGAAGTATTGTGAGTTTCATTGCCTACAGTGAGTTTTTCAAATATCTGGGTGGGTTTTCTGTTCTAAGCCCAGATCTATAAATCATTACACTACCATAGCATTTCATGTTATGAACATGTAAGTACTGAAAACCAATAAGCTCCTTGAAAGCCTTTTTTCTAGTCCTGGGATAACTCCTTATCCCAAGAAACTCTCACAGATCTAAACTTTCCAGGGCTACTCCATGGAATTATAAGAAACTCATGAGGATTAAGGTGTCTTATCCTTTGGTTCAAAAAATAAGATTCTCCAGGAAGTAGTTAAGAAGTTGAAAAAAGCTTAGAAGAGCAGAAACAAATCAGTGTGGGTCATCAGACTTACCCAAAACACAACTTAAATACTTGTGACAGTTCAGGAAGTCCCCAGAGGTTAGTGGAGAATGAGAACTCAGGGCTCTGTCATGGGCTCTATTCTCTTCTCCCCTATTACTGCTGCTATTAATGATTTTAGCTTCCATAAATTTAATTACCATCTCTTTCCTTATGATTTGCAAATCTAATTATTCCGTAACAACCTCTTTTGTTGACTAATCTTGCATTTCCAACTGTCATAGACATCTTAAATTAATCTTGGCCACAGAAAGAACTTGCTGTATATTTTACCATAAATCCTTCCCTCACTATATCCTCCCCATTACTGTAAAGGGCAATATCATGTTTTCAGTCTCTCTGACTTACAAAGGAATCATCCTTAACTCTTCAGTATCACACAACCTCCATATCCAAACTGCTGTCATAGCCTATCAATTTCATCTTTGCAATATCACTCAAATACACTTCCTTCTTCTCTCCTCTGCCACTGCCATTGCTCTCATACAGGCCATCAACATGTCATTCCTGGTCTATTGCAATAAGATTCCTGTGATACTGTTTGCTTCAAGTCACTCTCTACTCCAATCTATTCTCCATTCAGCCACCAAAGTGATTTCCTAATGCAAAGGTCCCACCTTGCCACTCCACCTACTCAATAAACTACAGTGACTCCCCCTTGCCTCCAGGATCAAATAAAAATATTCTGGTTACTATTCAAAGCCATCTATAATCTAGCTTATTTCTACCTTTCCAGTTTTCTTACACTTGACACCCTCCCCTATACTTTTCAATCCAGTGACATTGGATTCTGATTCTCCCATGACCAAGTTGCTCCATTGTTCATCTCTAGGCATTGTCTGTGACTGTCCTAAATGCTTTTCCTCCTTTACACCATCTGCTGACTTCCCTAGAGTCCTTGAGGTCCCAATTAAAATTCCATCATTTTATAAGAAGTCTTCCACAACCCCTTTTAATTCAACTACCTACCCTGTGTTAATTATTTCCTATTTATCATATATATATATATATATATACATATACATATATTGCTATATTGTATATATTGCTTTGTATATATTTGCATGTTGTCTTCCTTATGATACAGTAAGTCCTTGAGGTCAGGGACTGTCTTTTGCCATTTTTTTATATCCTCAGTATTTAGTACAGTTCCTGGAATATAGTAAGCACTTAATAAACATTGATTTGTGTACAATGGTCACTGTTCAGCTGATATTTCTTAAAATCTAGTTAATAGTACATGTAGTACATGTTAGTACAGATTGAGAGGCAAATAGATAGATAGATAGATAAATGCATGCCTACACCTACAGATACACCAATTCCCTCTACCAGAAAAGCAATGTAAAACATATACTGACTACTTATCAGAAATAACTTTCTAAATACCTCTGTCTGTCTCTCTCTCTCTCTCCCTCTCTCTGTCTCTGTCTCTCTGTCTTTTTCTGTGGCCATGCATGTTTGTACATATAGTGTGGAATTATACATACATATGTATTCTATGTCATTTGACATTTACTCAGTTATATTTACTGAATAAAAAGGGGTTTAACATTCAAATATACACAAGCACAAATTCAGTTTGATTTAGAAATACGTGAAATTTTCAATAAATATTGTTAGGTACAAGGAAAGGGGAGAAAGAGAAGGATAAGAGGTGAAGGGGATTTCAAGAGAATAGACACAAGGAAAACAAACTCAGCTGAAAAATCTTGATCACTGTAGCAGAAAATAAAGAGAAAGTGTGATCATCAGGTCTATTTTCAGTTTGGAAAAGAAGAATAGAAGAGTAGGAATAGATTTCATGTTATAGATTACTATTATCAATCAGATTCTTTTTGGGGGGTGGGGAAAGATGATAAGACAATCTAGAAGATATTATGATGGTGGGAAATGCACAATTAAAAATCAAGAGTATGAATTTAAATGGGATGAACTCAATCATAAAATGCAGAAGAGCAGTAGAATGGATTAGAAAGCAGAGTCTAATAATATGCTCTTCACAAAAATAAACATGCTTACAGTGCTAGATAGAGAATTCCACTGGAAAGGGGGCACTGGTTAAGAAATAGAAAATCCTTTATATTATATGTATAACATGAAGAAGTAAATAAACACAATAGTTTAGAATTTGACAAAGCCAAAGATCAAAGCTAATGAGATAAAAACTCACTATTAAAAACAAAAACTGCTGTGAAAACTGGAAGTTAGACAAAAAAAGGTAATGATCAATTTCTCAATGTACTAAGATAAGTTCAAAATTGATACATGACTTGGACATAAAGAATGATGTTATAAACCAATTGGAGGAAAAAGGAAGGAATAATAACCTTTCAGATCTTTGGATAGGGGAGATTTGTTCATGACTAAAGGATAAACATAACACAGGTAAAATGAAAAGGGAAACATTGTTTTTTCATCCCAGTTTCTACAATAGTGGTATCTCTGTTTTACTATGTAAAGAACTGATTCAAATTTATAAAAATAAGAGCCTTAACTGAAAATTGCTCAAAGTATATGAGCAAGTATTTTTCAAAGGCTAACATCTAAGTCATCAATAGCCACAAAATTGCCCCTAATCAATGGTAATAGGAATAGTGAAAATTAAAACAACTTCAGATTTCTACTTCATACCTTTCACATACCTATCAGATGGGCAAGGGAAACAAAAAAGGAAAAGGAAAATATTAGTGACCATGGGGAAAGAAGGACATTATTGTACTGCTAAAGGAGTTATAAAGTGGTACAGGCATTATAGAAAGCAAATTAAAACCATTCCAAAGAATTTGCTAAATTGTACATTCTTACATTCTGACCCATCAATACTGTAATAACACTATGAGTTCTATAATATTAGTATAACAAAGAAAAAAGAACTCTCATAGAAAAAATAATTTTAAAAACCATTTTTTGCAAAAACTGGAAACAATGGAGGGGCTCATCAACTGGGTATTAGCTGAGCAAATTATATGAATAAAATGAAATACTCATATGCTATCAAAAATGATGAAAAGGACAGTTTTAGAGGAATCTGCAATTCACTTCTCAATTCTGCTCAGTTCTCATTTCTTATCTCTTCTCTGTTCTGCCACCACATGTTCTGCTCTCAATTCTGCTCTCAATTTGTAGAAGTTCTCAGGACCCTGGCAGTTCTCTGTCTCTCTCTCTGTCTGTCTGTCTCTTTCTCTCTCTATCTCTGTCTTTCTCTCTCTCTCTCTTTCTCTGTCTCTCTCTCTCTCCTCTTCTTCTATCCCTCTTTCCTTTTCTCCCTTGCTCCTTCCCTCTCCTTCTTTCTGCCTTTCTTTCTCTCTCTCTTTTGACTAATCAATCTCTGCCAAAAAATGATTATCTATTATTCTGATACTCCAACATGAATCTACTATTTAAAGAATCACACTGCCATTATTAATATAATCTTTGTACAAAACCAAATTAGAATACTGCCCCTCCCAAGAAAAAAGGTAAAGGACTATTGAAAGGAAGACTCTTGTAAATGTAATTTGAAAAAACCCTCAGTATTCATCTCCAGATTTACAAATGTGTACTCAGATATAATGAAGTGATTTTTGTATTTTTAATGCCCTAGCTTGTTATTTTTTATCATATCATGGGTATATGATATGATAGGTAGAAGAGTAACTCTTCAGAAGGTAACTATGACACCATCCCTACTCTTTGTAAAAATGAAGAATCAGAAACCCAAGTATATTATATTATTTATTCAAAGTCTTATAGTTAGTAAGCATCAAAGGCACAATTGAAAGCCAGGCCTTCTGATTCTAGAGCCTTTACTCTTTCTTGTACTATCTTGTACTATGCTCCCTCCAGAACAGGCTTTTAGATAATTAGTAGCTCATAAGAATAAGAAGAATCCCCAAGGCTTCATGTGTAACTAAACTTTGAAATTTTATTTACCTGTTATATCTTTTTTTCTTCAAAATTTTATTTTAGAATCAAAAGTCAGAACAAAAATACAGAATAGAAAAAACAAACAAAATCATATCATAAACTTAAGTATAAAATTAGGGGAAAAAAGCTTGTCATGTGCATCACAGAACATAAGATAGGATTCAAAATATGTAACAATAGATTTTCATTTCAATAAAGCTTATATATAAATAATACTCATTGTGTTTAGAGCCATCCATCTTTTCTTTGCTTCCTTGTGAGTTTTCTTTTGCCCTCTGATGTGCACTTTTTTTCTTTGTTCTTTTTTCCCTCCCCTCAAATTCCCCCCAGAAGGCTATGATAAAATTTAGATATATTTCTCTATAGTTATAGATATATACATATACTATACATATACATACATACACATATAGACCTATACTTTCCCAATTTCTTCTACTCCTGACCTTTGATTTTTTTTATGTATGATGATATCTCTTGCTTCCTATCCCTTCTTCCTCCTCTACTTTACTTCTACCCACTACCTTGCCCTCTTAGATTTGCCTAACACCCTCCACGGATCCCTCCACGGATCCCTCCACTATCGTCCCATTCCCATAGATCTAAACATCCTTCTATACCCCTATTTACCTATTATCTCACCCTCCCTTCTAAGGATCCCTCATTTGTCCTCTCCCCACTCCCTATGTCCCTACCATGTTATTTCTTCTGAATTTAGAAGACTTGTATTCTCTCCTATATATATATATACATTATTCTTTCTTAAAACAAGGGGTGCCTGATATAGGAGGGCATCTTTTTTGGAGGTGATAAGGCAAGGCAATTGAAGTTAAGTGACTTGCCCAAGGTCATGCAGCTAGTAAGGGTCAGGTATCTGAGGCCATATTCAAACTCAGGTCTTCCTGACTCCAGGGCCAGTGGTCTATCCACTTGCCTCATTTTTTTTAGTCATATATACTATTTCATGCAAAGAACATTGAATGATTCAATATGCACTCACCAGAAAAATAAAAATGAGACAGTAGAAAGAATATCATGACATGTCAAAGCAATCTTCAACTATTTTAAAATCTTCAGATTCAGAAATACCTTTTCCATTAGTGAAAGAAATTCTAACTAAAAATGAAAAAAAAAAGTTACCTCAAAAATGAGGTACATGATTTCTTGGTTTATAGTTCTTTAAAATGAAATATACGTTTCCATATTTTTTTTCTGAAAATAAACTTAACAAGGAAGGACACTATTCCAATTTGTTTCTTAGTGTGTGTGTGTGTGTGTGTGTGTGTGTGTGTGTGTATTTGTGTGTGGGGGGGGGGGTGTCCCTGGATTCTCTAAGACAAATCTTGTATGTCACAGACTTATTAAGTCTTACCAAGCAAGAAAAGGAGATGTCCAGGGATAGTCTGTGTCATACACATTTATAATGTGTTATGGAATGGTCTAATAAAAAGAATGCTAGATATTATATGAGAAAATCTTGATTCAAATTTCATTTTCAATACCTACTAGTGATGTGATGAAGAGCAAGATTATCTTGTCCTTTTTTGGGGGGGGGGGGTAAGGCAGGGCAATTGGGGTTAAGTGACTTGCCCAAGGTCACACAGCTAATAAGTATTAAGTGTCTGAAGCCAAACTTGAACTCAGGTCCTCCTGACTCCAGGGCTAATGCTCTGTTCACTGTACCACCTAGCAACAATGTTATCTTGCTTTCTATGTAATTCATATGAATATTTGTTTTAAAATATTTTGTATTTTACCTTTCAGGTCTCAATTTCCTTATGTAAAGTGTGGATAACAATACACTGCATAAATCACAGAATAATTCTTATGAAAATATATTATAAATCATTAAATGCTAACCACATTGTGAATTATTACTTTTATCTCATGAGATTTATAACTATTCTTCAAAACAACGTGCTAAAGCATACTTTAGGGTGTTACAAATTCATCACTAGAAAAAAGTAATGCTATTCATTCCTAAAATCATTAAATCAATTTAAATATGAACAGTGTATGTCACCATCTGGCTGCGTTTGCAGCATTTAGGAGAAAAGCACTTCTCATGATTGTAATGTTCACATATACCTTACAATTTGTTTTATGAACACTTTTCAGGGCTGCTCATCCACCTTTAGTGTCCACATGATTCACCCAAATCTCAACTTTTGCCTCCAAGAAGCTGTAGCATGACTAGTAACTAACTATACCCTGATAAAACTGTCTCAACAAATAGGCTAATAATCTGTCCCTTAACACATGACTTTCCTTTAGTTAACATTTTTATTTTGACTTGTTGGGTTTTTTAGTCATTTTGGTTGTGTTTGATTCTTTGTGACCTAGTTTGGTGAATTATTGGGCAAAGATAATGTAATGATTTGCCATTGCCTTCTCTAGCTCATTTTACTGATGAGGAAACTAAGGTAAACAGGGTTATGTGACTTGCCCAGGATCACATAGCTATTAAGGGACAGAGACAAGATTTGCACTCAGGAAGAAAAGTCTTCCTGACTATGGGACTGGCACCCTATTCACTGAGTCAATTAGCTGTGCACCACCCCACTTCACTTATCACTTTATCTGGGGAAAATGGTTATTGTTCTGTTTGTCCTGCATTTTCCAAGACATTACTTACTGTTAACTTTGATTTGAGTGAGGGATGCCTGTGCAAAGTCACCAGCCTCACTTTCTCCTCTGGAGCCATCCAGATCCAGTGATCAGATATTCATCAGGGTGACTAGAGATGAACCAAGATGCAATGGGAGACACTGAACCTTTTAGGCTAAGGCCTTTGTAAGTACTCACTAAGAGTGAGGTAATGCCCAGTGAATAGGTCTCTTTAAGTTAAGAATTGAGTCAAGGTGTGGCCCCTTTAATTAGGAAAATAAAAAAAAAATCAACTGGGAAGCAGAGGAGGAGACACACAGTTCCAAAGAAAAACAGTAGCCATTGATATTCACTCAAAGGCAGGAGGGCCAAAAATATATCTATTAAGTGGAGGTTGGACAGGGACCTATTGTGGTCCAATGTATAAGCTTCAGAGTGAACTGGGTTGAAGATTTTGAGGACAAAAAAAAAAGGAGAGACAGAGAGGTGGGGAGGGACAGAAAGATAGAAGGAAGGAAATATGGAAGGATAGAAGGAAGGAAGGAAGGAAGGAAGGAAGGAAGGAAGGAAGGAAGGAAGGAAGGAAGGAAAGAAATAAGGAAGGAAGGAAGGAAGGAAGGAAGGAATCTAGCCAGTAAACCCCAAGTTATGTGGACAGGCATCTTATTATACTCAGAGGTTATGTTTGTCCTTTGTTTTCAAATAGGAGCATGGCATCACAGGCCTTGGAAAAACTATCCTGTAAAGAAAAGGACAATGAAGGAAGTGTATTCTTACTATGGCTACATGCCTTTCACAACAGTGTCCTGGTTTTAAAAAGTCTGCTTATACTTCCTATTTCTATTTACTCATAATTCATACATAGCTTGTGATAAATGGTTTATCTCCTTGGCTATTAAGGATATGTAAATTATCAATAAATTAAGAATGAAAACAAATCAATCATCAATTATGACGGATTACTATTTTAAACCAAGTGTAAACTAGCTTACAAAAACACTTTGCAAATTAGGAACAATGAACAATTTAAAGAACAAAGACATTCTTGGAGTAAATGCCTGCTAATTGAAGGCAGAAGGAGAAAAGTGTAGGAGGGAGAAGATTTAAGCACTTAACTGACTTTTCACAGATCTCAACTTCTGTCCATTCCTTTTCACACCTTTCTCAAGTGTTTGAATAAGTGGAAACAGATGCCTGGAAGAGCTCAACTCATATAGCAGTGTTAATCTCTAGACTAGAATGGCAAAAATATATTTTTCTCTATATCTTTCTGTCTCTGTCTCTCTGTGTCTCTATCTCTCTTTCTCTGTCTTTCTGTCTGTCTGTCTCTCTCTGTCTCTCTGTCTCTCATATTCTCCAGCTGCTGCAATAACTATCCCCCTCCAAATCATAAGACCAGCTATCTCGGTTAAGCTTATTCCTCCCATCCAAATGATTCCATTTTGACCTCCACTCCCATCAAGAATTCTGTCCATCTTTCTCTTCTTCAGAGGCAATCATGTTACTCAAGTCAACAAACAATCATTTAGCACCTAATGGCATGCTTGGGTTCCTGTGCCTAGACCCCAGTTTGTAAAATCACATCCAGTTCCAAACTCACATTTTTCCCTAGCCTCAAAACACTGTTTCAGGTACTTTCTCTCTAGCTCAAGGGTAGCATGCCCTAGCAAAATACTTCTCTATTCCCAATACAGCAGCTAGTTGCATGTATAGAATTTAGTAGTTTGACCCAGCTGTGCACTGGTTGAAGCAGCTGTGTACTGGGTCATACCTAGCATATGTATCCTAGATTGAGTCATACGTATGTCATATACATCCTGAATCCCTCATTAGGTATGCTTTCGGCTTGGGATATACTAAACTCCTAACATCCATCTTATAAAACATGTATTGATGGGTGGCAGCTTGGTCAGCCTTGACCACTAGCTGACTTAGTGACATTTTGAGCCTAAAACCACACCTTCATGAAGCACCACCTTGGGCTGTTTCCCTGTAAATACTGGACAATACACTGGTGCAAGAGATATTAAAAGTGCATGTTCCTTTATGGAAACTGACCACTTGGGATAGAGCCAAGATGGCAGAGTAGAAGCAAGAAAACTCCATGAGATCCCCCCATAACCACCTCAAATACCTATTAAATATGACTCTAAAGAAACTTTAGAGCTACCTCACAAAGTGACAGAGAAAAACAAATCCCCCACTGAAGGCAGACTGGCAGACAAGCAGGAAGGGTCTGCCACAGAGTACTGGGAGCTGAGCCCAGCCCCACATGAGCCCATGGTTTTAGCCCCAGAGTGACCCCAACCATCAGGGGCTGGAGTGGACTTCAAAAGAGTGGATCACCAGAAGCTGTGTCCATTTCCAGAATTATCAACCCATAAATGCCAAAGGCAAAGTAAAAGCTTCCAATGAAAATGCGAGCAGGTTACAGGCCATAGAGGATCTTAAGAAACAGATAAGAGAAGTGGAGGAAAAATTGGGAAGATAAATGAGAAAGATGCAAGAAAAGTATGAAATGAGAGTCAACAGCCTGAATGAGGAAAATAACACCTTAAAAAGAGCCTAACTCAAATGGTAAAAGAGGCTCAAAAAGGCAATGAGGAGAAGAATGCCTTAAAAAGACAAATTTGCCAGATGGAAAAAGAATCTCAAAAGCTCACTGAGGAGAATCATTCCTTCAGAATTAGGCTGGGGCAAATGCAAGCTAGTGACTTTATGAGCAATCAAGATGCTGTTAAGCAGATCCAAACAAATGAAAGAATAGAAGGCAATGTGAAATATCTCATCGAAAAACCAGCGACCTGAAAAATAGATGCAGGAGGGCTAATTTAAAATTTATTTTACTACCTGATCAAAGAAAGAATCTAGAAATTATCCATCAAGAAATTCTCAAGGAAAATTACACTGATGTTTTAGAAGCAGAGGACAAAATAGAGTTTGAAAGAATCCATTGATCACCTCCTGAAAAAGATCCTCAAAAGAAAACTCTTAGGAATATTATAGCCAGATTCCAGAATTACCAGATCTAGGATAAAATATTTCAAGCAGCCAAGAAGAAACAATTTGAATATTGTAGAAATACAATAAGGATAACACAAGATCTAGGAGCTTCTACCTTAAGGGATCAAAGGGCTTGGAATATGATATTCTGGAAGTCAAAAGAGAAAACCAAGAATCACCAACCCAGCAAAACTGAGTATAACGTTTCAGGGGAAAATAGGGTCATTAAATGAATAAAGGACTTTCAAGCTTTCTTGATGAAAAAACCAGAGTTGAGTAGAAATTTTGACTTTCACATACAACAAGCAAGAGTAGCATGAGAAGATAAACAGTGAAAAGAAATCATAAAGAACTTATCAAAGTTGAACTATTTATATTCCTACATAAAAAAATGTTAATTGTAACTTATGAAACATTTCTCAGTATGAAGATAGTTGAAGGAAATATAAATGTGCATATATATATATATGTATATATACATATACATACACACACATATATATCTGTACATATACATATATATGTGTGCATGAATTCATATGTGAGTGCATGTATATATGTGTACAGGTATACAGAGACAGAGGGCACAGGATCAATTGAATAGGAAGGGATGATATTTTTAAAATAAAATTAAGAGTTGAGAGGGGAATATAATGAGAAGAGATGGGGAGAGAAAGAATGGGGTAAATTATCTCATATAGAAGATGCAAGGGAAAACTGTTACAATGGAGGGGACAAACAGGAAGGCAAGGGGATGTGTCAACCTTACTCCTAACTCACCAACAAGTTTGAAGTTTGTTGTTTGCCTTCATCCTTGTTTAACTCATTTGTTGAGACATTTTCATCAGTGTGGTTACTGGGTGTGCTATAGTTTCTTAGAGCACCAGGTAAGATTTAGGTAAATCATGCAGACACTACAGATGGATGAGTAGCCCTGAAAAGTGTTCAACCTTATGGTCATTGAATTTGGCTTAAGGAGGGAACAACATACACACTAAATTGGGTATTTTATCCTACAGGAAAGTAGGGGTTGAAGGGGCAAGAGGGGGGATGATAGAAGGGAGGGCAAATTGGAGGGTAGGGTAGTTAGAAGCACACACTTTTGAAAAGGGACAGGGTCAAAGTAAAAAATAGAACAAGTGGGGGGGGGCAGGATGCGATGGGAGTTTAGTCCCTCCCCTCCATTCACACTATTGACCATGTTCTGAGATAAAATGGGTAACAAACAATATTTTACTCTGAGAGCTAAGATAGGACAAAATATACATTCTGAGGGAAAAAAAAAACAGGAATAGAGAAAGACTTCCAATAATCAGTAACCATGAGTTTACCCCTTTGCCATATATGCTATTTACAGTTGAGTCTACTTCCCCAGAACTCTCTATGTACCTATAGAAGAGTTTTGGTGGCAATATTTTATATATACATTGTTTATTCCTTTAGTCAACACTTCTTCCTAAAAGCTAATGAAGTCAGATTGATTTATATCTACTTCTAATGACGAATGGAAAAACAAGGATGGTGTTCATGTAACTAATAGGCACAAATGTCTGGCTATAAGAAGACCTCTTAAACTTTGATTTTAGAAGTAAGTCCTTGGTGTACTTCTGATGAAATCCCCCTCCTCTACAAAAATAGGCCAGGAGGTATATCATTTTCTTTAATTCATCCCACTATATTTCCTGTGTTCTCATATACTTTGCAATTTCTTTTCTGAACACTTTTCAGGGCTGCTCATCCATCTTTAGTGTCTGCATGATTTACCTAAATCTTACCTGGGGCTCTAAGAAACTGTAGCCTGCCCAGTAACCACACTGATAAAACTGTATCAACAAATGGGCTAAACAAGGTTGAAGGCAACCAACAGGCTTCAAACTTGTTGGTGATTTAGGAGGATGTGTACACCCAGCATGTGAAGACTTTACCTGGCAGAATGGGTGGGTGAGAACAACTTGTTCTAATGTCCATGAAGTCAGTTTTCATAAAGGTTATGGAGTACTTAGAACTTGGTCAAGCATCGAAGATTCAAAGGTCATCTACTGACAGGCTTTCACTAGTCATCTTGACTTTTGTTCTGCCACTGAACTTTAAGGATTTAGGAAGAAAGATTGAAGCTGAGGACTTTATGCAACATTCCCTCACTTAAATCCATTTCACAAGCAAGTCAGGACATTACCCTATGAGGCCAGTGGTCCTCTTAGAAAAAGTACAAAACACAAAAACAATGAACAGCTTGTTTGGTTTGTTGATTCAATAGTCATCTTCCATTGGGAATGATTCAATCTCTATCCCTCAGATTATAGATGCGGTATTTCTGCCACTCTAGCACTAGCAGAAGACCTCTGTGTACCCTTAATAAATAAAGGAAAATCAAAATGAAGTATAGAGTCAAGAAGAATTTTAACAAATACTCCAGAGCTTTTTGTTTGTTTGTTTGTTTTTTACTACTGAGGCAACTTTCACCTTCAGTTGAAGAAAAACTAAGTAAAGATCAATCCACTGATTAATCACATGCTTCATAATGCATACATATGTCTGGTTTAAAATATTTATTAAAAAGATTAAAATATCTTTATTTCCCCTAGTTGAATACCTTTTAAACTAATTTAACACAAGGGGGAGTTAGTTACTTTGATACCTCTCTTGCCACAAGGGTAGCACTGAATTCTCAATATCTGTCAGTAGACCAAAAATTATATCAGGTTTTATCTAAGGAAAAAAAGTAGTAGAAACAAGGAATTATTCCTAAAGTAGTTATGGAGTAGATTTTCTGATATAATGATGATCAGGGGAGAGCAAACAATAGAAGCTTCTTTTAATTTTAGAATTTTAAAAAATAATCAACTTTTTGTCCAGATAGCATGCTAAAAATAAGCAGAAAAAAATCTCAAAAGAATCCTGAAGTATGTTAACAGACATTTTTCTAGAGCTTACACACTTCTAATTGTTACTTTTAGTATCTCAGGTCCACACTGTCATTACCATAAGTATATCAAATCATTCTAAAGGTTATTTAAACCCTTTTCCTACTATTGTCTTTTGGAAATAGCAAATTAAACCAATGTATAAGAGTGCAAACTGAGTCCTCGTGGAGCTAACATTTATCCTGTTGTATAGAAGACTATACATATTAGTTACAGTGATGAAGCATTTTTCTTTAGTGCCAGAGGATTTATATTTCTTCCCAACTAAGTTATAGATTATGAATGTGTACTCCTTTCATAAATGTCTCGTCCTGGGCTTATTCCTTCAGATGTTGAACAATCTGTTCATCTTCCATTTGCTTATTTGCAGTCTGACCGTGCTGGTTTTCTCTATGACTTCTATTTCAGAATAAACAAATTGAGACATGTTTAGCCCCCTAAAGGAATCATTGCATGCCTTCAAAATATAGTAACAAATTTAATTCATGTATTCTCCAATTTGTTGCTCCTTTCCTTTAGCTTGCCATAGTAGAAAAGTTAACCTACTTTTAGTTTATATTGTTAATTTTTTTTAAATGTTGTCGGCAAATGTTTGGGATTTTTCAAATGCTAACCTAACTGGGGAAAGTATTAAATTACTAAAATCTGATTTCATTCAGTAGAAATTTATTAAGCTACTCTGTGAAATACTGTGTGATAGAGATTGAGGTTTCAAAATCAAAGTATCCAAGTAGTATGACTGAAACAAATATATAAATAACTATATTATGAATTACAATGTGATTAATTCATTGGACACAATCATTTATTCTTACAACATATTTGAAAAGGAAAAGGTTATTTGTAGGTAGCTGAAGGTAGAAGGGTTGGAGGGTGGGAAATTCTTTAGGGAGGCAATATACTCTAATGAAATTTCAAGCACTCTATTCAGATGCTCTTGTTTGGAAGCCTAATTCTGCTACTTATTTATTTTGTTAATATTGATAAAATCCCCACATCTGATGTGTGGAGTGTTAAAGGAGCACTAGCACCTCTGCTGTGATGCCTTGCCAAGGCCTTTTCAGGAATGCTTATCCACCTTTCATGTCCAATTGCTCACCCAAGTCTCACCTGTGGCTCCAATAAGCTATACTATGTACAGTGACCACACCCCAGTAAACCATCTCAGCAGACAGACTTGTCCAGCTTAAGGATAACCAACACAGCTCAAACCTTTTGTCTATCTCAAGTATTGAGGACCTCCCCACAGGTGGAATTGGCAGATGAGAATGATTTGTTCCAATAGCCAGGCCATAAAGGTGGCTGAAGCAGGTATTATAGAGTACTTATGGCTTGATCAGTCATGGAAGATGCCAAGGTCATACAGTGCATATTGTCCATTGACAGCCATTTAGACTTTTGGCTTGCCACTGGAGTTTGATGACTCTGGAATAAAGAAACTAATGACTTTGTGGAACTCTGCCTCACTTAAATCTAATTCATATATCAGTCAAGACATAATTCTATTATATCATTGGTGCTCTTCAAAATGGAAGGACAAACACCAACATTGATAAGTAACTTAAACTCTCAGGTTCTTACTTTGCTTAACTATAAGATGAGATAATCTCTAAATTCCCTTTGAACTCCAAGGTCCTATTATCATATATGCTTTATGGCTTACATATGTCTTTTCTTACAAAAATCTCAGTGAAACAGTAAAACGATTGCTATCTTTTTTTAGAGATGACTAATTGGGAGAGCAACAACAGAAAAAAAAAAACAAACTATGTTCATCAAGAATAATTAAAGCCAAAATATCTCTTTTTCCTTTTTTGATAGGGTTTCTTGACTAATAAATACATAAGGTGAATGTCATAGTTAGAAAGTCAGTGTGCTTTAGTGGAAAGAGTGTTGGACATAAAATTTGAAGAACATTTACCTAATTAAATTTCTGTGTGACAAGGGGCAAGTCATTCAACTTTTTTGCAAAATGGAGGAAATAATACCATTTTACTTACCTCATAGGGCTTTTGTGAGAATTCAGATAATATATGTAAAGAGTTTTGCAAACCATCCAGAGGTATATAAATTTTAGCAATTATTACCTACATTTTTAAAAACTTCTTAAAATGCCCTGTGAAAACATAAACAGAAATTAGTTTAGGTAGAAATACAATTAAGCAAATTCATAATTCATTAAATGACTGAACCTAAAGTATATTTGGATCAGTTTAGAGGGAGGACCCATGAATTTTTCCCTAACTTTGTTGTGTTTCTAATGGTTGCCAAACTGGTAAGTATCATGCCATTTGAAGAAATAACAAGCAATTTTGAAAGCATGGAGAAATATGGTCTTCAGTTGGATCAATAGAATCAAATAAGGAATAGTGAGTATTCAAAGTTAATTAATCTCTATAGATGCTATTACTTCCCTCTAAAGATTATCTTGCATTTATTTTGTTTATATTTTATGCTTATTTCTATGTATTTTATAGAAAAAATAGGAATATCTTTCTATTATCCCCCTCTGATATGCTTCCTCTAATGATTTTCATTTAATATCAATTATTTTCCAGGCTTAATACCTTTTAGAAAGGGTTATTTACTAAAATATTACAGAAAGCAAAGTTAGCACAATATACCCCAGCCAAAAGAATGTGCCCAAGTCTTGCACCAGTATGTGTAAAGAGAGGACATTTACCTATTTGATGTCTTATTTGGTAGAGTTCACAAGTTGTTCCCTTAGGTAAGTTGTAGCTTTTCTACTAGGTTACAGGGAAATATTCAATCTTTTTTTTCACTGATTTCTTATGCATATTAATGTGGGGAGTCAAAGAGGCTTGTCCCAGGACTCTGATAATTACCCTGATATCAGTGGACCTGAATGTCAAAGATCTCTTCGAGATGCAACTTTTCACTAAGTCTGCTCTGGAGTTCTTTTGATATGGGTTGAATTTAAAAGGATGGTATTTGAGTTCTGAGGCCAACAGGCTCTGCCCCAAGACATATCTGATTCAGTACTCAGGTATCTTTGGGTGACCATCTCTAAATGTGTTGTCTTTTGAGGACTGCAGCTTTGGCTTTGAAGCTTGCTCTCAATTGTACCTGTTTATGACTGTGGCTGCATTAGCAGGTACCTGAGGCCTAGATCAAAGGGCTTACCCTAAGACTTTAGTCTCCTAGATAAGAAATCCTTATCAAATTATCTATTCCATGCTACTTCCAGGATACAACAAACTAAGGTAATGATTAGAGTATCTGAGTCCCCTTCCTTTGTCTCATTGCTCTATAAAAACCTTGTCCTGAGAATCAATAAAGGAAGTTCATCATTCTCCCTTGAACTACCCACATGGCCTGGTCATTTCTTATTCACATCTCTGAATCATGCTAAGTGCTGGACACTGAGCAGCATATCAGTCCTTACTATCCTTGAGAAACTTCCAAGGTAATGATGAAAAAGGTCAAAGACTCTTGTTTTCCCTATGGTAAGGTTGGTGAGTGTTTGAAAAAAGTAGCAGAAAGGAAAATGAGACTAATTATGAAGTCAGGGTCCCTGCTCATTCCCTTGCTTCCATGCATACCTACTTCAATCATGCCAGTAAAGAAAATGATTCAAAGGTTCCACCATAAAACATGAGATGTTTAAATCCATGGCTTCTGAAGTGGTTTTCTAATTTACAGATGACACATTTCAAGAGAAGGCAGAAGAGGGAAGCAAAGGGAATGAAAAATGCATTTACATACTATGTACCATGCATCATGATAAGTAACTTACATTTTTTTTATTTAACCCTGACAATAGCCCTGCAAGATAGGTGCTATTATTTTCCCCATTTTATAGCTTAGGAAATTGAGGCAATAAGAGTTTAAATAACTTTCCAAAAGTCATATAGTAAGTAAGCATCTGAGCCCAAATTTGAACTCAGATCTTGATTCAAGGCCGTGGTCACTATCAATTCTCACCTAACTGCTTCTACATGATCAAATCATAATCATGCCAGGTATGACCAAATTTCCTCAATTAGAAAATATTTTGTTTGGCATCATTGATCTCATCCAATGCCTTCAAAGATATTGACCAGGAACTTCATAGATTGCTCTAAAGCCTACCATCTATTGATTACTATTTAAGCCTTGTTCACATGTAGTTTATGCCCCTGATTGATTTATTTTTGTAACCTGATAGAGATATCAGGGTTTTTTTGTCACTTGCTTTAAGTGGAGTGGGATGACTTGATTGATTGATTCAATCAATCACCGCCTTTATAATAATAAGAGCTCACTTATTCAGATGCTAAATTCCCTGTAACCTTAGACCTGGAATAGAGCAGTAATTTGGAAGTAAAGAAGCAAATTAGATGCAATAAAATGGAAGATATGATGTCTCAAAAACAGAGGTATAGGAAAACCAGTTAAATCAGGAGGAGAAAAAATCTACGAAGAATAGATATGAAAACTAGGAAACACAATAGTCTTAGTACATTTATCATAAAGGTGAGTGGTTATGCAAGGGATATTTCTTATATTCCAACATATAATTCATAAGTTTTGCCATGTCATCAAAGTGCTTATAGTATGTTTAGTAGCATTCTTGCACATATAGAGGATGGGTTGGTATGGCATCAAAGTCTTAGGAAGCATTCTTATTGACCCTTCCCTTTGAAAGAGGCAGATCCAGTCTTTACATAATGTGTATCTTTGATGAGTAGTGTATAATATATTTGAGAAATTAGTTCATTAATATTGTTAAACAACAACAAAAACAATAGCAAAAATATATTAATGCTCAAAAGAAAAAAAAAAACCTTTGATTTTCATTAAAGATCACTGATGTGGAAAACTTATTTCTCCAACATGTCAAATAAATCTAGCAATTACTACTTTCAAAGTAAGGAAAATTTAGTAAATTATCTAACTTTCCTAGAAATATATATATATATATATATGTGTGTGTGTGTGTGTGTGTGTGTGTGTATGTGTGTATGTAGATATATATAGGCACACACAAAAAAACATTTTACATATGTATAGACACACACACTTATATATGTGTGTGTGTGTGTGTGTGTGTGTGTGTGTGTGTATAATATAATATGTGTGTATTTTTTCTTCAACCTTTGTAGCAAGGGCAGAATCAAGATAATAGAGTAAGGCAGGAATTGACCTGAACTATCCCAATTTCATCACCAAACAAGTATAAAATTAAGCCTTAAAATGAATTTTGGAGTAGTAGAATCAACAAAAGGAGAAGGTAAAACAACTTTTCAGCTCAAGATAAGAGAAAGGCAGAGGAAAAAAGTCTGTCTCAATGGGGTAAAAGCATGGTACAGTCCAGCAAAGCCCCAGCAAGCTAGCAGTGAGGTCTCAAGTTCTGGGACAGACCAACAAGAGCAAGTCCCTTAGCCCCTGGCACAGGCCAAGAGTGAGACCTTGCACCCCTAATGCAAGAACCTTGGGATAGAGCCCCCTCCACCCCGGGATCAGAGTCTAATTTTACCATAAAATTAAGAGTCATGAAATAGGCTAGAAGATGAGAAGAAGAAAAAAAAAACTGTCCATAGAAAGTTATTATGGTGACAGGGAAGATTAAAACACAAACTGAGAAGAAGACAACAACTGTCAAAATACCTACATGAAAAATCTTAAAGAGAAATATGAATTGTTCTTAAGCCCCAAAAGTCCTCCTAGAATAGTTCAAAAAGGATTTTAAATATCAAATAAAAGGGGTAGAAGAAAAATGGGGGAATGATATGAAAGTGCTACAAGAGAATCATGAAAAATCAACAACTTGATAGAAGCAGAAAAAATGGGGAAAAATTGCAAAATTCACTGAAGAAAACAATTTCTTAAAAGGTGGAATTGATAAAATGGAAAAGGTACAACAATTCACTGAAGAAAATAATTCCTTAAAAATTAGAATTTACAAATGGAAGCTAATGACTCCATGAGAAATCAAGAAGCAATAAAGCAAAACCAAAAGAATGAAATAAAATAGAATAAAAATGTGAATTATCTCATTAAAAAAAAAAAAAACAGTTGAGGGGCAGCTAGGTGGGGCAGTGAATAGCTCACTGGCCCTGGGGTCAGTAGGACCTGAGATTAAATCCAGTCTCAGACACTTAATACAAAACTAGCTGTGTGGCCTTTGGCAAGTCACTTAACCCGAATTGCCCTCCCTTCCCCCCTCCAAAAACAAAAACAAAAACAAAACAATTGACTGGGAAAATAGATATAGAAGAGATAATTTAAGAATTAGTGCATTTACCAAAAGAAAATTGCCCTGATATCATAGTACTAGAGGGTATGATAGAAACTGAAAGAATACCTTGATTACCTCCTGAAAGAGATCCCAAAATAAAAGCTCCTGGTAATATTATAGCCAGATGCCAGAGCACTCAGTTCAAGGAAATAAATAATGCAAGTAGCCAGAAAGAAATATTTTAAATATTGTAGAGACAGAATCAATATTACACAGGATCAAATTAAAGAAAGGGGAAAAAGAAAACTTCTAGTAATTATCTATTCAAAACTGTTTTGGACTGTTTTGGTGGATAACAAGTAGTATCCATTCCCTGGTAAAGCCTAGAAAACCTTTTCTTGGATGCTAGCCAGGGGGCTTCTTCAGTTACAAGTCAGACAAGATAACTTGAGGCCCTTACAACAAAGATATTCTTTGAATATGGAATGCATAGTATTTAGGAAATATTTTATATTCATATTAATCTCAACAGATAGAATGATTGACCATAGAATTTTATCTGTCTGATAGGATTTTAAGGAAAATTAACTTCTCATGTATTCTTCAGCTTTGAAAAAAAAAAGCTGAAATAATTAGCTCCTTTTGAGTCATGAAATAATGAATCATTTATTCTGTTCTTTCCAGTAAAAAAAAGAAAAGTCATAACGATAGGGGAAAAAAATTCTATAGTGAATATAAATTTGAAAGCTATCCATTAAGGGGTTGTCCATTAAGGTAAGTTTGCCAGATTTCCTATCAGAAATTAAGAGTAAAAGCTCTAAGCAGTGAATTCTTCTGTGCATTCATTTGTTCTATTTCTAGATTTTCTCTTGCTCATGCCATATAAAGTTTGACTTTAAACTTTCAAGTTTTTATATTTGAAATTTCACTCAGATTTCCAATATATGGCATAAAATAAGGATTAAAAGGATGCATATATACATACAGATACATATGCACTTGCATAAGGGGCAGGAAAAAAAAGACAAAGAAAAAGGATAGAGTTGCTTTTATAGTATGCTAACACTCCAGAGAACATGGATATGGAAACTCGTTGGTGGATTAGTTACAATAAATTCCATTTATTGCCATTTTTTAGAAGACAGGTAAGAGATCACAACAAATGTATGTGTTTCCCATAGTGGGGGCAAAAGGGAGAGGTAAAAAGCTGCAATGGAGAGCTTGTACTAGAAGGTATGAGAAGATAACATCATTTGGGTATATCAGAGAAATACTATAGAGTCATGTATACTGTGTTGAAGAGTTAGGCATAAGGCTGTAGGCAGCAGGGAGTTTCAAAATACTGTCCCGGTGTTTATGGATATCTTGGTCCTATCATTTATACTCTGCTCTGACAAGGATTATGTTGTCTCTTCCCATGGCACCCAAAGCATTTTACATTGGAGTTTCAGGATTTAATAAGTGCCTTGAAAAAAATGACAGGCTAAGAGGAAAGCAGTTTAGAACTCAATAAAGTCCATAGAAAACAAGGATTTGAGTAATGAAAATATATGTTATCTATTTCCTAGATTGTGGGAGCAAAATGGAATCTTCAAAGTCAAGCAAAAATATAATAATGTGATCAAGATATATTGTTCACCAATATTTTGACTAGATTACCTTGTAATTACCTAACTGCTGATGTAACATCATGTTAAGTATGTTTTTTTTTTATTTCAAGACAAAATTTTATAGAAATATAAATAGAACATAAGTAACTAAAGCTCAATTTTGCCTTCATTGGGGATAAGAAAGCAATAAAATATAAAATTTTAATTTAATTTATTTTCACTTGTCAACATTCACTTTGATAAAATTTTGAGTTCCAAATTTTCTCCCCATCTCTCCCCTCACCCCATCCCAAAACAGCATGTAAATTGATATATGTTCAACACGTACATTCATCTTAAATCTATTTTCACGAGTCATGTTGTACAGAAGAATTAGAACCAATTGGAGAAACCACAAGAAAGAAGAAACAAAAAGAGAGAGAGAACAAATAATATGCTTCCATCTGCATTCAGATTGCATGGTTCTTTTTATGGATGTGGTCATCATTTTCTATCATGAGACTTTTGGACATGTTTTAGAACATTGAGATAAGTCTATCAAAGTTAATCATCATATAACGTCTGTTAGTGCATACAATGTTATCCTGGTTCGTCTCATTTTTTCTAAGCATCAGTTCATGTAAGTCTTTCCAGCTTTTTCTGTTTGCCGCATTCTGCTTTCTAAGGCATTCTTCTCCTCATTGGCTTTTTGGACCTTTTTTTGTTATTTGGGTTAGTCTACTTTTAAGGTGTTATTTTATTCAGTATTCTTTTGGGTCTCCATTAGTAAGCTGTTAACTCGTTTTTAATGATTTTCTTGCATCACTCTCATTTCTCTTCCCAATTTTTTCTCTACTTTTATTATTTGACTTTCAAAATCTTTTTTTGAGCTCTTCTGTGGCCTGTGACCAATTTGTATTTTTCTTTGAGGCTTTGGATGTAGGAGCTTTGACTTTGTTGTCTTCTGATTGTATGTTTTGATCTTCTTTGTCACCAAATAAGATTCTATAGTCTGATTTTATTTTACCATTTGCTCATTTTCCCTGTCAATTACTTGACTTTTGAGCTCTTTGTCCAGAGCAGAGAGTGTTATGCACCAAGTTCTGGGTGCAGGGTGGGGAGGGGAGAAGAGAAGGGTGGGGTTGCACAGCTGTTGTCAGAGATACTTTTAGGTACATGTAAATTTTCAGTTCTTCTAAGGTCATATGATCCAAGAAGTGTTACCTCCTCTCCTGGCCTGTGCTCTGGTTGGTGAGTGACCAAAAGCACTCTTTTCTGCCTAGGAACTGTGAGGATTCCCTCTCTACAGCCACCACAACCTCTTCCATGTTAGCACTCCTCCTTGCCCCAAGACAGCCACCCAGGAATGCAACCCAGATCCAAGAAAGGCAAAGCAAAAGAATCCTGCCTCAGCTTCAGCAAAAAGATCCTTGCAATACCTGCTTGATCAGCTGCTTGATCTCTGCACTGTCTTTGGGCCTGGAGCTCTGCTTGGAGCTGCTGCTGACACCATCTCCATTGCTACAGGGCTGGGGCCAGAACACACTCTCCTCCCACCCAGATCAGACAGAGTTTTCCCCACTGACCTTCTACTTTTTCTTTTGTGTTTCTGGGTTGAGAAGTCTGTAAACTACTACAGCTGCCAGTGATTCAGTGCCTTGAGGCCTGCTCTAGCCCAGTCTGTGCCAGAATGCCCCATATTGGACTGTGCTACACTCCACTCTTTTCATTTTTAATACTTGTAATTTGGTTTTATCTTGTTAATCAAATTAACTGAAGTTTTATCTATTTTAATTGTTTTCTTCATAAAACCAGCTCTTATTATATTAGTTCGATAGTTTTCTTAATTTCAATTTTCTTAATTTCTCTTTTGATTTTTAGTATTTCTAATTTTGGTATTTAATTGAGGACTTTTAATTTATTCTTTTTCTAACTTTTTTTAGTTGCATGCCCAATTAATTGATCTCCTCTTTCTCTATTTTATTTGTGTATTTAGAGATGTGAAACTTCCCCTAAGAACTGTTTTCCCTGCATCCCATAAGTTTTAGTACATTGTCTGATTATTGTCATTCTCTTGGATGAAGTTCAAATGTAAACTTTTAGGTTCAGAATTATAGCCAAGCTCTATGAATATGAGTGATAAATACTAAAAATTGACTATTAGCCTCATTTTCCTTTTTATTAAATGCAAAAATCAATTTTCATAATCATGGAGATGTCAAAGATATACTTATCCAAACAAAATTAAGGAGGCATTGATTAGATTTTAGTGTTTTTCTAGATAGATCTTTTCCTACTTCTCCAAGATGTAGCATACTTTGGGAAATCTCCTAGTAAAATCATGCAGCAGCCATATAACAGGGAAGAGACTATTGGACTGAATGGAGTAACTGAATGGAGTAGAATAGATGCTTTGGGAACCAGGAATTGAAAAGTACTCTGCCCTGGCAGACCTCACAATGACTGACAAAAGTCACTTGATCACATACTGCCTTTTGCTCCAGAATATTTTAAAGAAGCTTCATGTTTCTCAGGGTTTTGGCTGTGACGAGGTTGACTATTTTAAGTATATAGGTACTGAATTAAAGATTTTGTTCTCATAGTGAGAGTAAGAAACAAATAGCCAGATAGATAAATTAATTAATAAACAATTTAATAGGTTAGTAACTAGAATGAATGAATACATGGGTGACTAAGTTAATGGATAGATAAACATGTGGAAAGATAGAAAGATAGATAGAGAGATAAAAGAAAATTCCTGAGAAATAACTATCTGATAAAAAAAATAATGGCACACTCAACAGATATAGTAGAATTAGGATGAAAGGTGGGTACAAGGGGAAAAATAATGAAAATTATTTTTTCACATATTGTGCTTGAGATATCTCTGAAACGTGGAGAGGCTCATCAGGCAATTGGAAATATGAAACTGAAGCTTTTGGGATAGGGTCTGAATGTGAAGATTCGAGGGTCATCTGCATAAAAACAATAAGCTGAATCTGTAGAAGTGGATTATAACTCTAAGAGAATGGATAGCGAGATCACATGCAAAAACAAATTATAGAATCTCTATTCCCACATTGTTAAGGGAAGAGCACAAGACAAGAATCATATCTAAGTTCCCTACCAGCTATCACAGTCAATTGCTCCAGCACTTCTGAGAGTGATTAAAATTCAATACTACCATCACAGGTAGTTAAAAATGCAGAATCACGATGCTAGAATCTAGTTATTTTAAATTACTAACTCCTGTTCTCATTGTAAAGTTGTGTTTTAGTGTCTCTTTGGGTCAGATTAACATTATATATTATTGCATGATCTGGACCAATGAAGGGTTGAAGCCTTAACATAGGAAGGTGATATTAGTCTCAAACACAAATCCTGGTATTAAATAAAAAAATTCCAGTTTCTTAAACATATGATGTACTTGCAATTTTTACTTCAGGACATTTCTTGATAAAGAAGGTAATGAGGGGGAAATGTATAAAGCACAGGAAGTCAGAGGTAAAAGTATTCTCTATGCATATGCAAACAAACATAAACAAACACACTATTTTATGGTCTAGTTGATTTTTCTAATGGATTAAAGATCTGGGCAGCTCAGGAGAAGTCCTGGGACAGTTATAATGGCAAAGGGCCCATAATTAAAACAGGATAAGCATTTGCATAGAATCAGATGAGAGATGTTATTTTTCTCAAAATAACTGACAGCTATTATTTATTATCATATTATTTTATAGTCCATTGCTTCCTGTTAATAATGAAAATCTACTTCATGGGTTCGCAGACTGTGAGGGAGGAAAGAAAAACTACTTTTCATTCTCCCAAAGCCATAACATAATCAGTGTAATGGAAGATAGGTGAGAGTGTTACCTATAAGGTTCTTGGACAGGGATTGGCAGCCAGTGATGGAGGGGCTTAAGGTATTCCTGTTGTTTAAGGTATCACAGTAAATAAAGAGCTGGACTTGGAGACTGAGTTCAAATTCTCCTTGAGATACTTATTAGCTGTATAAACCAGAATATGTAATTTAACCTCTATCTCAGTTTCCTCTTCTATTAAATGAAAATTTCTTTCTACCTTAGTTTCCTCATCTAATACATGAGGATAATAATTGCCCTTAACTCTGAAGATGATAAGGTTATATAATGAGTGATCTGCAAATCTCAAGGCATAAGATAAGAGCTAATGGTTATTGGTGGGGGAGGAATGAAGTCCATGAGAAAAACTTCATCAAGTTTTAATCATTTGGTTCAACCAGCACCTTCTTACTTCTAGGCTGGACAGCTACTAATGACACAAGGACAAAAATTATGGATGAAAAGACATATATACATATAAGCAAATTCAAAACATATACAGAACAAACACAAACTAATTATGGGGAGAGAGCTAGCATATAGGGTATTAGGGTAGTTAGGGAAGACCTCATGTAAGGGATGGCAGCAGGGCAAAGGAGTTACAGATTCTAAGATATTATGCAGCAAGCGTATTATAAGAATGAACATTAAACTATGTAAAGTGAGTATAAAAGCATGTATCAAGCAAACCAGTTTATCTCTGAGGTAGAGTTAGTAAGGAGGAGTAATGTGTAATAAAACTGGAAAGTAGGCTAACCAGATTGTAAAAAGGTTTGAATGCCCAAAAAATATATGTTTTATCTTAATGTGATCTGGAGCCACTAGAATTTTAGGAATATTTTCATTTTTTCACTTTTCAACCACATTCTAATTTATATGCTTCTAGAAAATAACTCCAAACGTGATATTATTTTGATGGTTTCCTATCTTTTAATTATTCTATACCATCAATTTTCATGTGTAGATGACTCAACATCCATAAAATATATTTCACTTTATCTCCCCCACTCTATTCCCCCGGCCATTCTGGAAATTCCAGTCCTAATATACCCACTCTGGACTAGTAAAAAATATTTTGGGGAAGATGGCGGAGTAGAAACAGCTCGTCCAAGCCTCTCTGCCCCCAGATTCCCCACAAACTATGTAAAAAAGGACTGTGAACAACTTCTGGAGCCCCAGCACCCACAGAACGACACAGAGAAGCTAACCTCCCGCTGAGGACAGCCCAGCAGCCCTGCAGGAAGGACCAGCGCAGTGGTCTGGGACCTGGCAGCGTGCAGAGCACAGAGTGCAGGAGCAAAGCCGAGCCGAGCCCAGGTCCGCCTGAGCCGAGGTTTTAGCTCCAGGGCGGCAGGGCCAGCAGCCTGCTGGAGGAACCACAGAACACCAGGAGCTGTGACGATTCCAGAATTATCAACATAGACATGCCTAGGACAAAGTAAGAGGTTAGTGTCCTATGGACTTTGGGGCCTGTATTTGGGGAATGTGTCAGCTCCCTCCCCTGGGGGCTAGAAGCCACTGAGGACAAAAGCCATTTTGTAGTTTTCAGAGGCATTTCCGGCTCCCAGCCTACAAATCGTGGGGAGATCCAGCGATCAGTCTTGGGGGGTAATCGCTCTTGCTTTAACCTCCCTGGACCTGGATTGTGATCTAGGGTGGAAGTCGTGGGTGGGTTTACAGCTTGCCAGAAACGGAAGTTGCCCCCCACACGTTCTGGACGAAAATTCCTCTAGCTGGCCTTAAAGCCATAGTGTGGCAACAAGCCCAAAAGTCAAGCAATTAAGTGGCAACATGCCAAGGCAAAGGAAACAGAAAATGCAACCCTAGACTCCTATTTTGGGGGCATAGAGCGGGAAAAGGACTGTGAGGTCAGAAGTCCTGCTCCAAAAGCCCCAGGGGAAAACATGAACGGGTTGCAGGCCATAGAGGGCCTTAAGAAGGACTTTAAAAATCAAATAAGAGAAGTGGAGGAAAAATTGGAAAGAGAAATGAGAAGGATGCAGGAAAAATATGAAATGAGGGTCAACAGCCTGACTGAGGAAACAACACCTTAAAAAATAGACTAGCTCAAATGGCAAAGGAGGCCCAAAAGGGCAATGAGGAGAAGAATGCCTTAAAAGTCGAATTTGCCAGATGGAAAAAGAATCTCAAAAGTTCACTGAGGAGATTCATTCCTTCAGAGTTAGACTAGAGCAAATGGAAGCTAATGACTTTATGAGAAATCAAGATGCTGTTAAGCAGATCCAAACAAACAAAAGATTAGAAGGCAATGTGAAATATCTCATGGGAAAAACCACTGACCTGGAGAATAGATCCAGGAGAGACAATTTAAAAATTATTGGACTACCTGAAAGCCATGATCAAGAAAAGAACCTAGAAATCACCCTTCAAGAAATTCTCAAGGAAAATTGCCCTGATGTTTTAGATCCAGAGGGCAAAATAGAGGTTGAAAGAATCCACAGATCACCTCCTGAAAAAGATCCCAAAAAGAAAACTCCCAGAAATATTATAGCCAGGTTCCAGAATCCCCAGATCAAGGAGAAAATACTCCAAGCAGCCAGGAAGAAACAATTTCAATATAGTGGAAACACAATCAGAATAGCCCAGGACCTGGCAGCTTCTACACCGAGGGATCGAAGGGCATGGAATATGATATTCCAGAGGGCAAAAGAACTGGGAATGAACCCAAGGGTCACCTACCCAGCAAAACTGAGTATTTTGTTTCAGGGGAAAATATGGTCATTCAGTGGAATAGAGGACTTTCAAGCATTTCTTGAGGAAAAAACCGGAGTTGAATAGAAAATTTGACATCCAGACACAAGAAGGAAGAGATGCCTGAGAAGGTAATCAGGGAAAAGAAATCAAAAGGAACTTATCAAAGTTGAACTATTTACATTCCTATATGGAAAAGTAATAACTGTGACTGATGATATCTTTCTCACTATGAAAATAATGGAAGAAGGGGTGTGGTCATATGAATACATATGTGAATGTGTGTGTATATGGTTACAGTTATATATGGATAGAGGGTATAGGTTGAATTTGTTGGGAAGGGAGAATACTCAAGGGATGAAATTATGAGGTGAGAGAGGAAAGTGGCAAGAGGAGATGGGAGAGACAGGGTAGTGTAAACTATCCCATGCAGAAGAAGCAAGGGGAAGTGGTTGCAAAAGAGGGGGAGAATAAGGAAGGCTAAAAAGGCAAAACCACATTCCCATTGAATTTGGTTCAGGGAGAAAATGACATACATACTAAATGGGATATCTCAACCTGCAGCAGGATAGGGGGAAGGGGGATGAGAGGAGGGATGATGGATGGGAGGGCATCCTTGGGTGAGGGGAGGTTGGAAGTACCCACTATAGAAGAGGGACAGGATCATGTAGGGAATGGACCAGGTGGGGGGTGGGATGAGTGGGAGGGAATTATAAGCAGCCTTGTACAATATATCTACTATGATAATGTTCTGCATAGCTAGACATGTACAACATATACTGAATTACTTATCTCCCAAGAGGGAATGGGTGACAGGGGAGGAAGGAAATGGATCTGAAATTCGAGGTCTTAACATTAAATGTTTCAAATATATATAAATACTATTATTAATACTCTTTTGCTTGTAATAGGAGATAAGATGTGCAGGCATTGGGATGCAAAGACTCACCTTCCTCTAATGGAAAAGTCGATGGGGGTATGGGAGAAGGTATGGGAGAGAGCAGATTGGAGGAAGTGATATCTTGTGGGGCTACTATTCTGGGAGGTTGGGTAGGGGAATAATGGGGGGAAAATGATTGTAACTCAAAATCTGGAGGAATGATGTAAAACAGAAGTTAATAAAGCATTTGTTTAATAAAAAAAAAATATTTTGGGGAGCAGAGACAAGATGGAAGAGTAGAAACAGCACTTCCAAGGTGCTGTCCCCCAAACCATGTCCAAATAATGTAAAAGGTGGACTCTGAACAACTTCTGGAGCTCAAGCACCCACAGAACAACACAGAGAAACTAACGTCCCACTGAGGACAGCCCGGCAGAACTGCAGGGAGTGGAAAGCAAAGCACAGTGCGACGCTCTGGGAGCAGAGCCCAGGGCCACCTGAGCAATAGTTTTAGCCCCAGGGCAGCTGGGCCAGCAGCCAGCTGGAGGGACCCCAGAACACCAGCAGCTGTGGTGATTCCAGAATTATCAACACAGATATGCCTAAGACAAAATGAGAGGTTAGTGCCCTATGGACTTTGGGACCAGTATTTGGGGAAGGCATCTGCTTCTTCCCCTGGGGGCAAGAAGTGGCTGAGGAGTCATTCCACAGCTTAAGTGGCAGCTTCAGCTGCTGGTCTGCAAACTGTAGGGAGCTCCAGCAATCAGTTGGGGTTTAATTGCTCTTCCTTTAACCTGCTTGGATCTGGATTGTGGTCTGTGGGGGGTAGGTCTGGGTTGGGCATCAAGCTTGCCAGAGTGTGTGGAGGCTTTATAGAGGACACCCAACTAAGACTTCCGGAAGTTGTGAAGACCTCAACGCTTGGGACAGAAGCTCCCCTGTTTGGTGGCAGAGTCCTACTATGGCAATGAGCTTAAAAATCAAGTAATTAAATGGCAACATGCCTAGTCAAAGGAAACAAAATATACAGAAAAATTCAACATTACACTCCTATTTTGGGGCCAAAGAGGATCGAAGCATGGAACAGGAGGAGGTCTGTGAGGTCAGAACTCTTGCACCAAAAGGCCCAAATGAAAATATGAATAGGTTACAGGTCATAGAGGACCTTAAGAAGGATTTTTTAAACAAATGCTTTATTAACTTCTGTTTTACATCATTCATTTCCACCAGATTTTGAGTTACAATTTTTCCCCTACCACCCTCCCAGAATAGCAGTCCCAAAAGATATCCCTTCCTCCAATCTGCTCTCTCCCATATCTTCTCCCTTACCCCCTTCTTCTTTTCCATTAGAGCAAGGTGAATCTCTGTGCCCCAATGCCTGCACACCTTATTTCCCAATTACATGCAAAAGAGTATTTATAATAGTATTTATATATATTTGAAACATTTAATTTTAAGACCTCGAACTTCAGATCCATTCCCTTCCTCCCTTGTCACCCATTCACTCTGGGAAGATAAGTAATTCAGTATATGTTGTACATGTCTAGCTATGCAAAACATTATCATAATAGATATATTGTACAAGGCTGCTTATAATTTCCTCCCACTCATCCCACCCCCTACCTGCTCCATTCCCTACTTGATCCTGTCCCTCTTCTATAGTGGGTACTTCCAACCTCCCCTCCCCCCCAGAATGCCCTCCCATCCATCATACCTCCTCTCATCCCCCTTCCCCCTATTCTGCTGCAGGTTGAGATATCCCATTTAGTATGTATGCCATTCTCTCCCAGAACCAAATTCAATGAGAATGTAGTTTTGCGTTTTTGCCTTCCTGTTCTTCCCCTGCCCTGCAGCCACTTCCCCTTGATTCTTCTACATGAGATACTTTACCCTATCCTGTCTCTCCCCATCTCCTCTTGCCACTTTCCTCTCTCACCTCATAATTTCACCCCTTAAGTATCATTTCCCAACAAATTCAACCTGTGCCCTCTATCCATGTATAACTGTAAACATATATACTCACATTCACATATGTATTCAAATGACCATACACCCTTCTTCGATTATTTTCATACTGAGAGAGGTTTCATCAGTCACAGTTATTGTTTTTCAATGTAGGAATGTAAATATGTCAACTTTGATAAGTTCCTTTTGATTGCTTTTCCCTGATTACCTTCTCAGGCATCTCTTGCTTCTAGTGTCTGGATGTCAAATTTTCTGTTCAACTCTGGTTTTTTCCTCAAGAATGCTTGAAAGCCCTCTATTCCACTGAATGACCATATTTTCCCCTAAAACAAGATACTCAGTTTTGCTGGGTAGGTGACCCTTGGGTTCATTCCCAGCTCTTTTGCCCTCTGGAATATCATATTCCATGCCCTTCAATCCCTCACTGTAGAAGCTGCCAGGCCCTGTGCTATTCTGATTGTGTTTCCACAATATTAAAATTCTTTCTTCCTGGCTGCTTTTCGTATTTGCTCCTTTATCTGGGGATTCTGGAACCTGGCTATAATATTCCTGGGAGTTTTCTTTTTAGGATCTTTTTCAGGAGGTGATATGTGGATTCTTTCAACCTCTATTTTGCCCTCTGGATCTAAAGCATCAGGGCAATTTTCCTTGAGAATTTCTTGAAGGGTGATTTCTAGGTTCTTTCTTTGATCATGGCTTTCAGGTAGTCCAATAATTTTTAAATTGTCTCTCCTGGATCTGTTTTCCAGGTCAGTTGTTTTTCCCATGAGATATTTCACATTGCCTTCTAATCTTTCATTTGTTTGGATCTGCTTAACAACATCTTGATTTCTCAAAAAGCCATTAGCTTCCATTTGCTCCAGTCTAACTCTGAAGACATGAATCTTGTCAGTGAGCTTTTGAGATTCTTTTTCCATCTGGCAAATGCTTTTTAAGGCATTCTTCTCCTCATTGCCCTTTTGGGCCTCCTTTGCCATTTCAATTAGTCTATTTTTAAGGTGCTGTTTTCCTCAGTCAAGCCGTTGACCCTCATTTCATACTTTTCCTGCTTCCGTCTCATTGCTCTTCCCAATTTTTCCTCCACTTCTCTTATTTGATTTTTAAAATTCTTCTTAAGGTCCTCTATGGCCTGTAACCTGCTCATATTTTCCTTTGGGGCTTTTGGAGCAGGATTTATGACCTCACAGTCCTCCTCATGTTCTATGCTTCGATCCTCTTTGCCCCCAAAATAGGAGTCTAATGTTGCATTTTTCTGTTTATTTTGTTTCCTTTGCCTTGGCATGTTGCCACTTAATTACTTGACTTTTGGGCTTGTTGCCACAGTAGGACTCTGCCACCAGACAGGGGAGCTTCCATCCTGAATGTGTGGGGGTACATCTTCCATTTCTGGCCAGCTAGATGCCCACCCCATGAACTCCCCCCCAGACCACAGTCCAGATCCAGGGAAGTTAAAGCAAGATTGATTACCCCCCAAGAATGATCGCTGGGGTCTTCCTACAGTTTGCAGGCCAGGAGCTGGAGTTGCCACTGAAAACTCTAAAAGGGCATGTCTCTTCAGAGGCTTCTAGCCCCCAGGGGAGGAAGCCAGGTTATTCCCCAAATACTGGTCCCAAACTCCATAAGGCAGTAACCTCTCACTTCATCCTTGGCATGTCTGTGTTGATAATTCTGGAATCACCATAGCTGCTGGTGTTCTGGGGTCCCTCCACCAGGCTGCTGGCCCATCTGCCCTGGGGCCAAAACCACAGCTCAGGCGGACCTGGGATTGGCTCTCCACAGGCTGCGGGCTGTTATGCAGCCTCCCAGAGTGCTGAGCTGGTCCTTCCTGCAGGGCTGCTGAGTTGTCCTTAGCAGGAGGTTAGCTTCTTTGTGTCATTCTGTGGGTGCTGGGGCTCCAGGAGTTGTTCAGAGTCCCCTTTTACTTAGCTTGGAAGTGATCTCGGGGGAGAGTGCCTTGGACATTCTGTTTCTACTCCGCCATCTTGGCTCCGCCCCCGACCTTAAGAAGGATTTTAAAAACCAAATAAGAGAAGTGGAGGAAAAATTGAGAATTGAAATGAGAAGTATGCAGGAAAAGTATGAAATGGGAGTCAACAGCCTGACTGAGGAAAATAACACCTTAAAAAATAGACTAACTCAAATGGCAAAGGAGGCTCAAAAGGGCAGTGAGGAGAAAAATGCCTTAAAAAGTCGAATTTTCTAGATGGAAAAAGAATCTCAAAAGCTCACTGAGGAGATGCATTCCTTCAGAGTTACACTGGAGCAAATAGATGCTAGTGACTTTATGAGAAATCAAGATGCTATTAAACAGATCCAAACAAATGAAAGAATAGAAAGCAATGTGAAATATCTCATGGGAAAAACCACTGACC
This sequence comes from Gymnobelideus leadbeateri, assembly GCA_011680675.1. Classification (NCBI taxonomy): domain Eukaryota; kingdom Metazoa; phylum Chordata; class Mammalia; order Diprotodontia; family Petauridae; genus Gymnobelideus; species Gymnobelideus leadbeateri. The sequence goes on along the minus strand of WOXC01005279.1, from coordinate 47,891 downwards.
TGGAAAATAGATCCAGGAAAATAGATAAAAATTATTGGACTATATGGAAGCCATGATAAAAAAAAAGCCTTGAAATTATCCTTCAACAAATTCTCAAGGAAAATTGCCCTGATGTTTTAGATCCAGAGGGCAAAATAGAGGTTGAAAGAATCCAGAGATCACTTACTGAAAAAGATTCCAAAAAGAAAACTCCTAGGAATATTATAGCCAGGTTCCAGAATTCCCAGATCAAGGAGAAAATACTACAAGCAGTCAGGAAGAAACAATTTCAATATTGTGGAAACACAATCAGAATAGCACAGGACCTGGCAGCTTCTACATTGAGGGATTGAAGGGCATGGAATATGATACTCCGCAGGGCAAAAGAGCTGGGATTAAAACCAAAAATCACCTACCCAGCAAAACTGAGTATTTTGTTTCAGGGGAAAATATGGTCATTCAGTGGAATAGAGGATTTTCAAGCTTTCTTGAGGAAAAAAAAAAACAGAGTTGAATAGAAAATTTGACATTCAGACACAAGAAGCAAGAGCAGCTTGAGAAGGTAATCAGGGAAAAGCAATCAAAAGGAACTTACCAAAGTTGAACTATTTACATTCCTACATGGAAAAACAATAACTGTGATTGACGGAACCTTCGTCTTTATGAAAATAATTGAAGAAGGGTATATGGGCATATGAATACATATGTAAATATGTGTATATATGTTTACACATATACATGAATAGAGGGCACAGGTTGAATTTGTTGGGAAGGGATGATACTTAAGGGGTGAACTTAAGAGTTGATAGGGGAAAGAGGCAAGATGAGATATGAGATATGAGATGGGGAGAGACAGGGTAGGGTAAACTATCTCATGTAGAAGAGGCAAGGGGAAGTAGTTTCAGGGGAGGGCAAGAACACAAAGGCAAAAAGGCAAAACCATATTCTCATTGAATTTGGCTCAGGGAGAGAATGACATACATACTATATGGGATATCTCACCCTGCAGGAGAGTAGGGGGAAGGCAGACGAGAGGGGGGATGATGGAGGGGAGGTCATTCTGGGGAGAGGGAAGGTTGGAAGTACCCACTTTCGAAGAGGGACAGGATCAAAGTAGGGAATGGACCAGGTGGGGGGTTGGGATGGGTGGGAGGGAAACATAAGCAGTCATTTACAATACATCTACTATGCTAATATTTTGCATAGCTATATATGTACAACACATACTGAATTGTTTATCTTCCCAGAGGGTGTGGGTAACAAGGGAGGAAGGGAAGGATCTGAAATTTGAAGTTTTAAATTTTAACATTTTAAAATTAAATGGTTCAAATGTATATAAATGCTATTATTAATACTATTTTGCATGTAATTTTGAGATAAGATGTGCAGGCATTGGGGTGCAGGGATTCACCTTGCCCTAATGGCAAAGTCAAAGGGTGTATGGGAGAAGATATGGAAGAGAGCAGATTGGATGAGGGGATATCTTGTGGGACTGCTATTCTGGGGTATTGGGTAGGGGAAAATGGGGAAAAAATTGTAATTCAAAATCTGGCAGAAATGAATGATGTAAACCAGAAGTTAATAAAGCATTTGTTAAAATTAAAAAAAAATATTCCTAAGAAATATTTCTACTTCTTATTTCTCCACTCTCTCCCATCTTTTATATTGTCAATATGGTTTCTTATACAATAAAAATAATGAATAAGATTTATATAGCCTTTTTAGAATTGCAAGCCACCCTACATATTTCATTTCATAGTCACAACAACCCTGTCAGTTAGGTACTGTTATTACCCCATTTTAAAGATGAGGAAAGTGCTGTTAAATGGTATGTGAAGGATATATAGGCTTTAAGTGAATGAGGCAGGTCTCAAGTTCAGGGCTCCCTGACTCCAAGTATCGCTGACTCTATTCACTATTCCATCTAACTGTTCATGTCATTTATCTCCTTAAAATGAGCAATGGATACCAATTGCTTATCAGTTAAAGTTTAACATATTTGGTCTTTCATTTAAGTTCTTCACAATCTAATACAATCCTACGTTTCCCAACATCTTATATTATTTTCCCCAAAAAACTCAAAATTCAAGCTAAATTGGAGTACTCTCTGTCCCCAAAATACATTATAGACTTCTCTACTTCTTTGTTTTTTCTTGTATCTCATATGTCCTCTCTCTACCTCTTCATCTACTGAATGTCAACTCACCCTTTCAAGACCACCTCAAATGCTATTTGTTATATAAACTCTTTCCTGACCTTCTTTCTCAGTCATGAGCTTTATTTTGCAACTCAATAATGCAGCTTTATAATATTCTGCTTCATATTTATTTGTGTTTTTGTTTTCTTTATTCTACTATTAGACTACAATCTTATACCATGCAGACCATGCCTGGCCTAAAGTTTATATCTTTCCCCAAAATTAGCATTGTGCTTTGGAAGAAATTACTATCTATTGAATAAATGAATAGATGAATGGGTGGACAGGCTGTCCCCAAATGTATACAAACTATTGGTAGCTGTTGATACTAGATAGGAGTAAATAGATGTTGATTAAATCATATATTAAGTGCCTAATGGATTCAAAGAACTGCATAGGCATAAGGACCAACTGAATTAACCCTGTATTCCCAGGAATTAACAATGAATAAATGTCCTAGAGAAATAGATTTTTCATGGAGAATTACAGTGGGGGCGGGGGGGGAGAGAAACTATAGCCATACTTTAAACATTGGAGAAATGCAAATAAAGAAAATAAACACTACCAGAGATATGTAGGGTATGTATTTTATCTGTTTCCCTGCCTGAGGCAATATCTCCATTGTAGGCATTACAAATGCAAGCTGATATCAATACTTGTAGAGAAAATGAAGGGACTAGAGAATGCCTCTATAAATATTAGCATATTAGAAAGGAATAATAGTTCCAAGAAAAAATGGAAATAAATGAAGCCAGAAAGAGGAGATAGGGTAAAATATTCAAATTGGTTCAAAGCTATTATTAAGTAGAAGAATGTAAAGCAGGAAGAGGGAAAAGGCATTCTTTTTTTCCTTTTTTGTGTTTAATTTGTTTATTTTTAGTTTTCAACATTCATTTCCACAAGAATTTGAGTTACAAATTTTCTCCCCATCTTTCCACTACCCCCAACCCTAAATATATATATATATATATATATATATATATATATATATATATATATATATATATATATATATATATGAAATCACCCACCCCTACTGGGAGGAAAAGCAATTCAATATAGGTTAAACATGTATATTTACCAAAATCTTTTCCATAGTAGATATATTGTAAAAGAAAGTCTATATTTCCCTCCATCCTATCCCACCCCCACTTAATCTATTGTGTACTTTGACCCTGTCCCAGTTCAAAAGTGTGTCCTTCTAACTACCCTACCCCCCAATCTGCCCTTCCTTCTATCATCCTCCCTCTTATACCCTTCCCCCCTGCTTTCTTGTAGGGTAAGATACCCAATTTGGTGTGTATGTTATTCCCTCCTTAAACCAAATTCAGTGAGAGTAAGTGCAACCCATTCCCTTTTTCCTCCCTGTTCTTCTGCTCCATTGTAACAGTTTTCTCTTGCCTCTTATATATGAGGTAATTTACCCCATTCTATCTCTCCCTATCTCCCCTTATTATATTCCTCTTTCACCTCTTAAATTCATTTTTTAGATATCAGCCCTTCCTATTCAACTAAACCTATGTCCTCCATGTATATTCATACAGTTATATTCACACACTCACATATGTATTTATACACACATATACCATCTTATATAAACATATATATGTATATGTATATATATATGTGTGTGTGTGTGTGTGTGTGTATCTATACACATATATATTCCCTTCCACTATCCTCATATTGAGAAAAGTCTCATGAGTTACAGTTATTGTTTTACCATGTAGGAATGTGAATAGTTCAATTTTAATAATTTCCTTATGGTTACTTTTCCCTGTTTACCTTCTCATGCTTCTCTTACTTCTTACATTTAAAAGTCAAATTTTCTACACGACTATGGTTTTTTCATCAAAAATGCTTGAATGTTGGGGTGGCTAGGTGACGCAGTGAGTAGAGCATTGGCCCTGGATTCAGGAAGATATGAGTTCAAATCTGGTCTCAGACACCTGAAAAAAAACTAGCCATGTGACCTTGGGCAAGTCACTTAATCCCAATTGCCCTCCAAAAAAATAAAAAAAAAAGTTTGAAAGTACTCTATTTCATTGAATGACCATATTTTCCCTTGAAACATTATACTCAGTTTTGTTGCACTTATGATTCTTGGTTTTAATCCTAGCTCCTTTGGCCTCCAGAATATCATATTCCTAGCCCCTCAATCCCTTAATATAGAAGCTGCTAGATCTTGTGTTATCCTGATTTTTTTCCACAATATTCAAATTGTTTCTTCTTGGCTTCTTGTAATATTTTCTCCTTGATCTGCAAGCTACAGAACCTGGCTATAATATTCTTGGGAGTTTTCTTTTTGGGATCTTTTTCAAGAGGCAATTGGTAGATTCTTACAACCTTTATTTGTCATCTGGTTAAAAACATCAGGGCAATTTTCCTTGAGAATTTCTTGAAGGATGATTTCTAGGTTCTTTTTTTTGATCATGGTTTTCAGGTAGTCCAATACTTTTTTTATATTACCTCTCCTGGATCTATTTTCCAGGTCAGTGGTATTTCCAATGATATTTCACTTTGCCTTCTATTTTTTTTCATTTGTTTGGATCTGTTTTATAGTGTCTTGATTTATCATAAAGTCATTAGCTTGCAATTGCTCTAATTTAATTTTGAAGGAATTATTCTCTTCAGTGAGTTTTTGAACTTCCTTTCCTATATGGAAAAATCAGCTTTTTAAGGCATTCTTCTCCTCCTTGTTTTTTGGGGCCTCTTTTGCCATTTGAGTTAGTTTGTTTTTTAAGGTGTTATTTTCTTCACTCAGGTTGTTGACACTCTTTTAATGATTTTCTTGCATCATTCTCATTTCTCTTCCCAGTTTTTCCTCCTCTTCTCTTATTTGATTTTCAAAACCCTTCTTGAGCTCCTCCATGGCCTCCACTGCCTTATATTTCTTGGCAATTTTTGATGAAGGAGTTCTGACTTCATTGTCTCCTACCTGTTCCATGTTTTGATCCTTTTCGAACCCAAAAAAGGATTCTATGGTCTGTTTGTGCTTCCTCTGCTTGTTCATATTGCCAGTCAATTATTTTGACTTTTGAGCTCTTTGCCACAGTTGAACTCTGCTTCCAGAGAGGAAATCTTTGCCTGAAATTGCTCAGGATTTTGCAAATGTGGTCAGAGGTCTGAGGAGGGCACCCTCTCTACAAACGTCTCACTGGCAAACTGGTGTTTCTCACCCCAGGACCACCACCCAAGAAAGCAACCCAGATCCCAGCAGGTAAAAGCAAGAGAGATTACCCTCTGAATGTTTGCTTGGTCCCCCTACAATCTGCAGGCCAGGAGCTTCTGAAGTAGCCACTTGGCAGATGCTGCAGCCACAGCTACCTAGTCTCCACTACCTGTCACCCCTGGGGCAAGGGCTCTTCCTTTCCAATAGAGTTCGTGACTGAGCTTTTGCTTTTTGTTTTTTTGGCGTTTATGACTTGAAAAGTCTGGAAATCACCACAGCTGCTGGTGATTCACTCTCCTGAATTCTACCTCTGCCTCTGTGAGGCCAAAACCTAGTGGCTCATGTAGGACTCTGCTCAGTCCCTGTGCTCAGTGACAAACCCTTCCTATAGGCCTGCCAGGTTGCCTTCAGTGGGATATTTTTTTTTTTCTCTCTGCCACTTTGTAGGTTTTGTAGCTCTAAAATTTGTTTAGAGTCATATTTTGCAGGAATATTAGGTTGCTGTGGGGGGAGGTCATGGAATTTTTTTGCTTCTATTCCACCATCTTGGCTTTACCACCCCACCACAAGCTTTGGGGAAAAGGCTTTCTTGATTGCATAGGGTAAAATGATAACTAAGGATCTCTTCCTATGATCAAGGACACTAGACCTTAAAAATATTTATTAAACATCTATGTTCTATGTACTGCACTACTGCTGGGGATACACAAACCAAAAATAAAACATTCTGCTCTTAGAATGAAAAGAACTATAGATGTTCACAGGTAGAAGAACTTTTACACAGTAGTTAGTAACTGCCTACAAAGGAGTAAAAAATGGGTATATAGAGAATATTTTTTATTGTTCAGTCATTTCATTGAGGTTCAACTCTTTGTGACCCCATTTGGGGCTTCCTTTGTAAAAAAACAGCAGTGGTTTGTGATTTTCTTCTGCAGTTCATTTTGAGATGAGGAAACTGAGACAATCAGGGTCATGTAGCTAGTAAGGGTCTGAGGCTAGATTTGAACTCAGCTCTTACTGACCCAAGGTGTGAACACTCTATCTGACACCTAACTGCTTATGCAAAGCATACAATTAGTCAAATGGATCGTAGTATATAGAACTAAGAGGTATTTTCAACATCATTTAATCTAACTTTCTCATTTTAGATACTAGGAAACTAAAGCCTAGGTACCTTAAGCAACTTCCCTAAGATAGCAAAAGTAGCATATAGCAGAGTTAGTGTCAATAAGTAAACATGTGCGTTTCCTGTACAGTATCAACAAGATGTGATAAAAAGAAAAGCTTTATCTGCTGATATCCAGATACAATAGCTTTCTATTCAGGACAAGGTAATGACACAGGATTGCTGCCCTAGAGGAACTTATCCCATACCCCATGGCTGGATTTACTGAGCATTGCAAATTACATAGGGAGACCATAATGTGCTAAAAATGGAGAGCTGGACTTGAGAGGAGAAAGACATAAGTTTATCTCCATACCACATCCTAATAAATATGCACACTTTGGTTGCATGACCTTGAGCAAGTCAAAATCATTTATACTCTCAATGTTCTATACCAGAAGTGTCAAACTTGCCAAGATAGCTATCTGCAATACTTCCCAGTACAGCTCAAACCAGATTAACATGTAATTGGCAGATATGTAGTCAAATGAGTGAAAGTCCAAAAAAAAAAATAATAATAACATTACATTTAAAAACTCAATATGCAGCCTGCTAGGATTCTCATATGTGGTTGAGGGGCCCTTGTTTCTATAACTTTGATACCATTGCTTTGCACAGTGCTCTAAGACTACAAATTGCAAATGTTTTCCCAACCTGCATTGGTAGATGGAATTTTCTCATGCGTGGGTTTACTATACTCCTATAATCAAATGCCCAGTCCTTATGCAAAAATCCCATAAACTTTTTAAAACTGTATATGAGTTCAAATTAAATTTCTTTAATCTTCTTGGAATTTTTTTTCCCTTAACCTTTGCTATGACTTTAGATTCAGGTCTTTGCCTATTACCATGGATTCTATTTACTCTTTCTCACTACCTATACTCATCCAGGATGAGGACATGCCCCTTTTTGTCTTTTACTCACACTCTGTATCTGTACAGCTCATAACCTTTCTCCTTCATTATTTATAAAATGTGTCTCTTGACTCTAGCTCTTGAACTAAGAAGACTATGTTAGTATTTCATGCCCCTGCTAGGGTCATATCCCATGCTCTGTAAAATTACCACGTCAATCAGTCTACAATTTGTTTTCTTCTTTGTTCAGAAATGACTTTACTCCACTGAAATGTCACTTTACATCTTCTTAAAACTATTTGAGAATGGTGTGTGTGTGTGAATGTGCATGTTCATTTTGTCTTTATACCCTCACTATTTAGTAGAATATCTACCACAAAACAGATTTAGAAATACTTTTTGAAGAAAAACAATGAAATATGTATTTTATGCATTATATTCTGTATAGCAATGATATGCATATATGATATCTAACTGTATAATTTACAAAGGAAATGATCACATCTTAACTATGGCTATCTCATTGGGCACCTAGCACAATAATCCATAAATGGGGAATCATTTTGTAATACATTTGAATTGAATTCATTTAAAAAGAGGCGCAACTGCCTATTTCCAAGATCAAAGACACCTTTCCTATTTGAGAAGACTTTGCAAAGAGAACTGACAACAATCACAGTACATATTATTTCCATAACCTAATAGGTATTTCATTCAGACCAGGCAACTCAAACACACTGAGATGGGGGTGGGGTGGGGGTAGCTCAAATGTTCTCTGACAATCTTTCACTTACATTTGCTTTAGCTTTCCTGTTAATGATTTATGTTTACTTTTACATTCTTTAGATCATTATCCCTCTTCAGAAAGTTAGTAACTTTATATGCACAGTTTTTAGGGACTTTTCTTGTTCCACCCACACTCATATCTTTACTAAAGATCTTTTTTTTTTTTTTTGGTCAGAATTTGTCACAAGCCTCGCCTCCTTCTGGGCTTTTAGCCTTCTTGACATGATTCATAGAGTGAGGCCCCACTCTTGTATTTGTCTTCAGGGACCAACCCTCATCTCCTCTTTTGCACATGTCCTAAAAGACCATCACTCATTCATCTGTGCAAGAACACTAAACACTTTTTTAACAACTAGGAATAGATGAAAAATAAAACAAAACTTTAATAATATACTCACTTTTAAGAATTGTTAAAATGAGAGTGTAGATTAGTTCAGATCACCAAATATTCAAAATTGGTTTGCAATCCAAAGTATTTTTAAGATCTAGCTTTTTTAAGGGTGGAGATAAAGGAAATAATTACTTAAGCACCTGCATTTGTTTCAGACACTGTGAAAAGTGTTGTTGACTTTTTGAAATATTATCACATTTGATCCTCACAACAGCTGTAGTAAGAAAGTACTAATAGCATCCTCATTTTACATTTGAGGAAACTGAGACAGAGATTAAGTGACCTGCCTATGGTCACACACCTAGTAAATATCTGATATCTGAGGTTAGATCTGAATGTGAGTCTTCAGGATCATGTCTTCAGAGCCTTATCCATTGTAACACCTAGTTATTTGTTCAAAAATATATTTTAAGGACATTTTTATTTTAAGGACATTATACATTTTAAAGATATATTTTAAGGACATTTTTATTTTAAGGACATTATATATTTTAAGGACATTTGACACCTTGCAATATAATTGACAGGTTAAACTTCGCCTTTCCATAAGAACACAAGGTTTTTAAATGATTCGGTTCAGAAGCTTTAGTAATGCAAGATTCAGGAATTAACACCTGAAAGTGATGAATTTCCTTTTTATCTTATCTCCTTTTACCTGCCTACCCTTTGATGGAGTTGCTAATGAGCAGTGAAATGACCAAAAGGCAAGCTAAGTGAGAGGAAAAAGGGGTACAGATCTTAGAAAAATTGAATAATCATCCTTGAATAATTAAGAGTTATGTGCCATGACCTTCCAGTAACCAAAAGCTCTTCAGAAACTTAAAACAAAAAAAAGATAAAAAGTGCTGCAAGTTTCCATAATCATCATGGCTAAGAGGGTTAAATATTTTTAAATAAAGAAAATAAAATGTCACCCCCTTTATTGTTGTATTGATTGGAGAATCAAAGAAAAGAATATGCTTGTAAAACTTTGTCAATATACATATATATATATATATATGCATGTGTATGAATATGTATGTATGAATATGTATATGTATGTATATACACACATTTTTAAGTATATGTGTGTGCATGTATATACACACCTATATATGCATAAATACATATAAATATATACATACATATACATATATTTAGCAAAATCTCATTTCCTTAAAATGTAAAGTGTTGATATAGACAAGCTATTCTGAAAAGAAGACAAGCAAGCTATTAATATCCATATGAAAAAATATTCTAAATTATTAAAATTAAGAAATAAAAATCATGATGATACCAGATTTCCCACTCACATCAATCATAACTGCTAAAAAAGTGACATTAGCTTGATATCAGGTAGGTAACAGGCATGGTAATGCATTATTGGTGATCTATGAATGAGTCTAGGTTTTCAAGAAAAAAATTTGAAACTATCCCCCAAATGTCATAAATATATGCCTACTCTTAAATCTACGTATATCACTACTAGACAGAGAGAGAAAAGAAGGACAAGAAAAACAAGGAGAAGGAGGAGGAGGAAAAGGAGGAAGAGAAGGAGAAGGAGGTGGAATATGAGAAGAAGAAGAAGAAGAAGAAGGAGAAGAAGGAGGAGGTGACAAGAAGGAGGAGGCAGAGAAGAAGGAGGATGAGGAGAAGAAGAAGAAGAAGAAGACGACGACAAAGAAGAAGAAGAAGAAGGAGACAAAGAAGAAGAAAAAGAAGAAGAAGAACAAGAACAAGAAGGAGAAAGAGGACTAGAAGGAGGAGAGTAAGAAAAACATGGATTAAAGAAGAGTAAGAGAGGAAAGAGGACAAGAGAAGGGGAAAGAGCCATTTAGAAACTATAAATTATCTCTCTTGATCAAAATGGAATAATCCAAATAATTAATTAAACAAATTAAAAAATCTTAGGGGCTTTAAACATATAAATTCTAACAAACATTCAAAGAATTTCATGGTAAGATGTAATCTCTTGAGGAGACCTCTATAGAGGGAACGAAGAGATTTTTGTCCCCCTAGCCTACCTACCTCGGTAGCCATAGCAGCTAATGGTAGAGGAAGAGATACCCCAGAACTCCATATAGTCTTTAAGACTTTTATTATTATTTGACTTAAAAGCTCCCCAAAAGGAGTATAGCACTTTAAGTGTTCATTAGTTCAAATAAGTTCAAAGCAAAAATGAAAAACCAAGACAAACACTCCAGACAAACAATATCAAATACCTGGAATCATAGGGGGAAAAAAGAGAAAGAAAATAAAGAGAGAAAGCTAACCCTAATAACAAAGAACCTTACTATGAAGACTAGCAAACTCTAGGAGCCCAACCAAATAAGCTTCACAGTAGAAATGTAGGTCCTACACTATCAGGAGTTGGAGTAAATGTATAACTTCTACAAGCGGAAAAGAAGGGAAAAGAATAAACATTTATGTAGTGCTTAATATGTGCCCAGCACTGGGCTGTGATTGAAAAAAATATCTCATTTAACCTCATAGCAACTCCTCCAGGTAAATGCTCTTACTTTTCACATTTCATAGATGAGATAGTAGAGACAAATAGAGTCTAATTGACTTGCTATGGCTCACACAACTTGTAAGTGTCTATGAAGGTTAACTCAGATGTTCCTGATTCCAAGACTAGTACTCTTTCAACTGTGTCACTAGCTGCCTCTAAGGGGGCAGCTAGTGAGAATGAGAGACAATAAAAATGAAAAACCTGAATTGCCTATTGGTACTATGGAGATAGCTGAAGAACCAGAGAATGGTTTCTAGTGTGTCGGATGGATGGATACTTCCAGTGCAATTTATGGAAATAGGTGGAAAATAATTTTTCATTATTTAAAGAGTTTGAAGGGTTATAAGTTATATAATGGTAAGGAGTACCCAAATGAATGGATAATATTATCCAGAAAAATATAATCAGTATCATAAGATACAAAATTTTAACAGTGATCTCTAACTGCTTTTAGTAGTGCTTAAAAGATACTTTACTTATGACTTTCAAACGAGTACTATAAAAAGTGACATATTTACAAGCAACCATAATCAGGGGGAATAAAAGAACAAAAAAAAAGAAGCCAATAAAGAATCCTATTTATATGTAGTAGTTTTCTTCATGTTCCAAACTCAAAGACAAAAGCACTGGATGATTCAAACATCTTAAAATATTAAAGCTACAAATAAGCTCAGAAACTTATAGCAGAATATATGGTTAGTTTTTGGGAAAAACCCAAAACACAGTAATAAGTGAAAAGCTATAAAAACTTAACCTCTGTGAAAGGTGGAAGCCAAGACATGGTTACTTTTTAAAATTATATTGTATACACCAAAACAAAACATAAGATAATATGACCTCTGAAAGCTATAATAAGAATATTGTTGACTGGGGGTGGGGCAGAGAAAGATGGTGGATTAAAAGCAAGGACTTACTTGAGATCTCCCCCAAATTCCTTCAGATATCTACAAAAATGATGCTAAACAATTTTCAGAGCAGCAGAACTCACAAAAATACAGAGTGAAACACAGTTCCAGCCCAAGAAAACCCACAAGGTCAACAGGAAAGGTCTGTTGCACCAGTCTGTGTGAAGAACACAGTACAGTGTAGGCACGCCAGCACAAACAGAGGCAGAGAAGACCTCAGGGGACTTAATCACTTCCAACTGTGACAGTGTCCATATTTCTCAATCCACAAACACTAAAGAAAAGTAAGAAGGTCAGTAGGGAAGGTCTGTCAGATCAGGGTGAGAAAGGAACATCGTCTGACCCCAGCCTCAAGGTAGTTGTTGCTTCTAGAGCTATTGGTCCACAGACAGTGGGGGGCAGGGATTGAGCTGCTGATCAAAGGGTGATTTCAAGGGATCTCTTTGATGGCTCTGAGGCAGGATTCTCTTGATTTGCCAATGCTTGGATCCAGGTCACAGTCCTGGGTGGCAGTCCCAAGGCAAGGAGTGCTGGCATGATGGAACTTGTGGCAGTGGTGGAAAGGGAATCCTCCTCCAGTTATAAAGCATAAAGGAGTGGTTTTTGTCCCTCACATATCAGAGCACAGCCCAGAAGAGATGCCTGAGAAGGTAATCAGGGAAAAGAAATCATCAAGTTGAACTGTTTACATTCCTATATGGAAAAAATGATTATTGTAACTGATGAAACTTTTCTCAGTATGAAAATAATTGAAGAAAGGTATATGGGCATATGAATACACATGTGAATGTGTGTACATATGTTTACAGGTATACATAGAGGGCACAGGTAGAACTTAATAGGAAGGGATGATACCTAAAAGGTGAAATTAAGAGGTGAGAGAGGAATATAATAAGAGGAGATGGGGAGAGACAGAATGTGATAAACTATCTCATATAGAAGAAGCAAGGGAAAATGGTTACAAGGGAGGGGAAGAACAGGAAGGCAAAAATGAATGGGACAACCTTAATATAACTGATCAGGGAGAGAATGATATACATACTAAATAGGATATTTCACCCTACAGGAGAGTAGGGGGGATGGCAATGAGAGGGGGAATGATAGAATGGAGGGCGGGAGGGAAGGGAGGTAGGGAATTTGGAAGCATCCACTTTTGAATAGGGACAGGATCAAAGTAGGGGATAGACCAAGTGAGAGGTGGGATAGGAGGGAGGGAAATATTATCAGTCTTTTACAATATATCTACTATGGTAATGTTTTGCATAGCTACAAATGTAAAACATATACTGAATTGCTTATCTTCCCAGTAATGGTGGGTGACAAGGGAGGAAGGGAATGATTCTGGAATTCAAAGTTTTTAAATCAAATGTTTAAAAATATATAAATACTATTATTAATACTATTGTGTATATATATATATATATATATATATATATAATTGGGAAATAAGATATACGTTTATTGGGGCACAGAGATTCACTTTGCCCTACTGAAGAAGTTGAAGGGAGTATGGGAAAAGATATGGGAGAAAGCAGATTGAATAAGTGGATATCCCATGGGACTACTATTCTGGAGTGGCGAGTAGGGGAAAAATAGAGAAAAAATTCTAACTCAAAATCTGATGGAAATGAATGATGTAAAACAGAAATTAATAAAGCATTTGAAAAAAAAGGAAAAAATGTAATAAAGACATATTCTCTTTCTATGAATAATGTGAACAGAGGGTTTGAGAGTAAATGATTTGGATATTTTGGAAAGCAAAGGTTGTTGATGTATTTGCATTTCTGCTTACCATTACCACTCCCACTCCTAGAATGACTGGTTTATTATTTTACAGCTAGAGAAGATCTTTACATTGACTAAAGAGAGTCAGTTTTTTGGGCTGAGTCAGTGAAAGCTTCAAGGCTTGCTCTTTGAAATTGGACTGGTACTTAACCTTCTCTTGGATCATGAAAAAGGGGAATGTGTGTCTGTGCATGTGTGTGTTTGTGTGTGTGTGTGTGTGTGTGTGTGTACCAGGACTCAATCAAAATTCATTCAGGTTTAGTTTTAAGTTAAATATTTTCTTTTTTAATTTGATGCTTAAGGTAAGCTAATTTATTATACTCTTTGACACTAAGACAAATTGGGAAAATACATACATATATATATATATGAAATTTGTTAACTGGGTGACCTTAAGAAAATTATTTTATTTCTTCCTTAAATAGATATGACCAGTATATATTTCCAATGGTGATTAGATGCCTGATTTTCTATGTAAGATAATTTGGAAATGTATTCAACAGAACTGGAGTCACCTGATTGGCAATGAGTTTGTTTCAAGTTTCAAAATCATAGCATTGTTTCAAATTGGTTATAGTCCTTTGTAACTGCCATTTAAGAACTGAGTATTTCCACCTATGCCTGTAGTTAAGAGGAAGTTCCAGCTACAACAATTTGGGCATCACTTATGAAAGTTGTAATTGTGTTAACTAAGTTATTTGGGGTATTGTTTTAATGCTAAAACCTAATACTGGCAATTACTATGTATGGAAAGAAGAGGATGAGGGGAAAGCCTTATCCAAATTGGTTTTGCATTCAGAATGGTCCTCCTGTTCTTTTTGTATGAGGGTGTGTAGCAAGGTAAAAATCTATTACACCTTGGTCAGTGATGTCAAAGAGCACAGCCCACATCAGCTCTAAGGGTAGATGGGGTAGATACCTGCTACTTCCCTCCTTTAGGAAGCTGGCAAGGTCACCTGTGATGAAGGGCTACAGGGAGTATCTAGAGTCAACATGAGCTAACTACTATAAATTAGTGTCCTAAAAACAAGCAAATGGTCAACTCTGGTAAATACCAGGACAGAATGCACAATGTCATATGGGAACCCCAAAAGACATCCTGGCAGGTGGGTAATCATAGAAGGATATGGAATAAATTCAGTCAGGGCACAAGAAACTAAATGAAGACTGAAAATAGGAGACAACAGGAGACATCATTGAAAAAGTATGTGGTTTACATCAGTCCAGAGGAAGAATATATAATGAGGTGGATAGACAGGGGAATTTGAATCATATCCTCCCTGGCATGCATGTTGATTTCCTTTCTTTTTTAAACTTTCCAGATTCCTGGAAACCATCTATGGGGGCAAGGTCATCAACCCTGGGGAAAGAGCTTCTTTGGGTTATGGAGTTACTAAAAATTGAACTTGGTTTGCTGAGACTTTGCAAGTTTATGTATAATATATAAATTATTTCTAATGAGTGTTCTTTATACCAGGATAAATTTAAATTTGAGAGGCAAAGTAAAACAAGTGAAAGATGTTAAGTGAAATCGTTTAATAATCCTGAACTGTTACAAGCAGAGAGTTGTATCTTGGAAAAGCCAAGAGAACAACTTTGGCATCAGCCTAAGATGAGATCCTGCTGGCTCAGTTTCTCCACTGTGTTCCTTTGAAAAGGAATGTTTTCCCCCTGGTTATTTCTGAATCTGGCTATGAGTTGGAATTGAAACTGCATAATTGGTAGCCAAACTGTGACTCTTACCTGAAATCAAACATAACTAAGAGTGTTTAAGCCTGAAGGACTAGTTTGATGCTTGTATAAACATAAACCTATTTTTTCCTTTAATAGAAAATTTCTATAAACAGAGAAAGTGGTCAGCAAAAGATATAAGCACAGTGCAAGTATATGAGACCTCCCTGCTTTCCATCTAAATGTGTTGCAATTTTGTATCCCAAACAAGTAGGAAAATTAGTACTCAGGCTTGACATCTGACTGCCTGCCTAGTTATGTGAAAGATTAAGTAGCTGAAACAGCTCATCCTTTCTGAATAATATGGGAGTAATTAGGCAAAGATGAAAAAAGGTCCTTCAAAGTTTCAAAATGATATAAAAATAATTGGGTATTGGTACAACTAATAAAAGAACTTGGCTGTTACTATACCAATTACTGAAACTAAATCAAAAACATCTTCAGTTTTGTTTGTAAAAATTCGGTTTGGGGAAGAGAATTTAGGTGTAATAAATTTTCTTAGAGGGAGATAACATGTAATATTTTTTTTTTTAAAGCAATTGGGGTTAAGTAACTTGCTCAAGGTTACACGGCTAGTCATTTGATTTATGCGTGGGTGCTCATTTTCTGAGGCCGGATCTGATCTCGGGTCATCCAAACTCCGAGGCCGGCGCTCTTACTCACTGCGCCACCCAGCCGCCCCTTTAGGGCAATTGGGGTTAAGTAACTTGCCCAAGGTTACACGGCTAGGTTTTTGTTTGTGCGGATTAAGTGTCGGAGGCCGGCTCCGAACTCAGGTCCTTCTGATTCCAGGGCCGGCGCTCTATTCACTGCGCCACCTAGCCGCCCCCATGTAATATTTTTACATTAATGGAAGAGTCAATTTCATTCAAGCTTATTACTAATGTGGAAATAACACCAGTTTGTTCTGTGTTTCATGTCGTAAAAAATAAATATTTTATAAACAACTTATTATTATGTAGTGTCTGGGGACTAGTTATTATATCACATATCTATTATAATTGGAATAAAGTCATTCTCTTATAAGTAAATTCATTTGCATAACATTGAACCCAAGGGTGGAAAGCTTCTACCTGCAAAGAACACTTTTACTTATATTTTCATATACGAGATTAGATGCCTACTAGCATCTGATCTTCCTAAGGGAATAGGAATCATAGAAGAAATTTTTGAGAAAATAAAAAGACCATATAATACTGCATGTCAAATATAAACAATTCTAATGGGCATATAAGAAGAAAAAAAAAAAGAACATTTTCTGGGGGGGGCTGAAATATCAGCCAGACAAGTAAAAATAACAATGAAAATTAGACAATTACCTTAGAAAGAATACTGAGAGATTTGACTCTGAATTTACCTGAAGTAAGATAACAATTTGCAGTAAGCAAGATAGGAATTAATACAGTTTTTGTGGGAAAAAATAAAAATGGACCCAATTACTTTCCCTGAGCCTTCTGAAGTAATTACTTTAAAGCAGTATTGTGTGCCAGTTGGGCAAGATGAAATTACCACTACTATAAAGGAATATGTTGCAGCAGGAGTGTTAGTCCCTTCAACAACATAATGGAATAATCTTGTCTGGCCAGTATGAAAATCAGATGGGATCTGGAGAATGACCATGGATTATAAACAACTGAATAAGGTGACTCTTCCCTTGTATGCTGCTGTTCCAGATACTGTCACCTTAATAGAAAGGATCTAGAAATATTATGGGACTTGGTACACAGTTATTAACTTGGCAAATGCTTTCTTCAAAATCCCAATAGACCTTAAACAATGGGAGCAGTTCACTTTCATTTGGCAGGGCACCTGCATAGCCCCACTATCTGTCACAAGATTGTAGCAGAACAATTGGATAAATTAAAGCTACCTCCTGTACAGTTTACCCATTACATTGATGATATCATGATACAGGAGAAAGATGCAAAAGAAGTGGAGAAAAGTTTGACCCTTATAATTGAGAATATGAAAAGCAAAGGGTGGGAAATTAACCCTGCAAAGGTCCAAGGACCTGCTCAAAATGTAAAATTTGGGGGTATACAATGGAATAAGGGATTTTGAGAGATTCTTCCACAAGCCCAACAAAAGATTCAGGATTTTCTCACCCCTACCAATAAGAAGGAGGCCCAAAATTTCATAGGAATGTTTGGATACTGGAGGCACCACATTCCACATCTGGGGCAGATTTTGAAACCTTTATATTAAGTCACTTGGAAGAAATACAAATTCGATTGTGGACTTGAGCAGAGTAAAGCTTTTGAAGAAGCCAAGGCTGATATACAATTGGCCCTAGATTTATGGCCCATGCAAAATGGCCTGGTGGAATTACAAGTGACTGTACAGGATTTTTATGCAAACTGGAATTTATGGCAAAAACAACAAAGTTTAAATGTGCCCTTGGGATTTTTATGTAGGAAACTCCCTTCATCTGGAGTTCAGTATACACCTTTTGAAAAGTGGTTATTAGCTGCATATCCAGCTTTGGTAGAGACTGAACAACTGACTCCAGGCCATGAGGTGATATTAAGACCTGGAATCCCAATTATGACCTGGGTAATGAGTACCCCAGCTTCTCACAGAATTGGACATGCCCAAGAGGGTAGTATAATGAAAGGGAAGTGGTATATTCAAAATAGAGGGAAAACAGGCAAAAGCAGAGTCTCTGCTCTACATGAATCTGTAGCAAACATACACAGTGAGGAGAATGATACACCCCCTAAGCCAAAACAACAGTCTTCTGTAAAATGGATTAACTGAAGAACAAAAGAGTCATGCATGGTTTACTGATGGGACATTGAAATATTTGGGCCCAAAAAAACATTGGAAGTACCCATGTACTAGAAGAACTTTAGAAAATACTGGGATAAGTGGAAGTACTCAATATGCTGAATTTATGGCAGTAAATCAAGCCATCAAAACAGAACAAGGAGAACAGTGACATATGTTCATTAATTCATGGGCAGTAGCTAATGGGTTAGCTACATGGATGCCCATGTGTGAAAATCAAAATTGGGAAATTCATGGTATCATGAAATCCCCTTATCAGTTCCTCATATAAATATAACAGTGAAGACAGCTCATCCTACTTATAAGCACCTACTTCTGACTCTACTAATTGATGAAATAGGGAACCCTCTTTCAGAATGACTGGATAAGATTTCACAGGAGAATTTCCCTAGGAGAATGAGAAAATGATAGATTTCCTCAAGAGAGAATACAAAGTCAGAATAGATTGCCAAGGGCAGCTAGGTGGTGCAGTGAGTAGAGCGTTAGCCCTGGTGTCAGGAGGACCTGAGTTCGGATCCGACCTCAGACACTTAACGCACACACAAACGAAAACCTAGCTGTGTGACCTTGGGCAAGTTACTTAACTCCAATTGCCCTCCAAAAAGAAAAAAAAGAAAAGAAAAAGAAAAAGAATAGATTGCCAAGAAAAGAACTGTTTACTACTCTATTGAGAGCAGGAGTTGATTTTAGGAAAATTGATGGTATTCCACTAATGAACTATACAAAATGTATTAAGAAAATGGGCTTGATGTTATATGGAATAGAGAAGTGAGACTGCCCCTACAGATGCTTCTGTACCATTGTATCCAAGTTTGTCACACCTTCAGGGAAACTCAGATTAAAGAAAGTGCTGGGGTAGGTGGAAGTGGTTAATGTGCTGAGCTCATGGCAGTGTATCAAGTCATCAGAATATAGCAAGGAGGACAGTTTCCTATATTCTCCTGTGAATAAGGTTATGATATCGAGTCCATGGACACCAGAGCATGACTGATCCTATTATTTGTCTCTTTTTGGCTTTTTCTCTGTTAAATTGCTTTGTGAGATTTGTTGTATGCATGATTGGTACCCTCCACCTGCAGATGCCTGATTGCTAAAGCCAGATGTCATCCCTTGTCCACAACTGTGAGATGCTACTTCTGGACCTGGTGTTGACTAAGTTCCAGATGACAGCTAAAGAACTGACCTTTTGAATGGGACCTTCTGAACCTGGCATTGACGAAGCTCTGGATGATAGCTAAAGAACTGAACTCTCAAATGGACCTTTTGGGGGCAGGGACAGCTCTATATCCAATTATAGCTTGAAGTAGCTTTGGAGAAGAGACCTTCACCCCTTACCCCAAGATTTTGAGCCCCATTTGTTTGAGGGGGAGGATGGGGTGCTTGTACCTAAGCCCCCACCCTAAGCTATTGTTTTATGTGCAAAGTTTTTCTATTATCCCTGTTATATTGTTGCAAACTTCTGTTGACATGAATTTTTCCACCATTTATCCCTAAACTCTCACTTATTGTTAAGGTATTTTTGCTATGTAAGGGACATGAAAGATGTAATGGGAATGGGAATTTGAAGATCTTCCCTGCTCCTTCATAGACTTAGGGGGGAGTTTGAAGACCTCCCCTGCTTTGAAAGTAAACTCTGCTCCTTAATAGGCTGAATGTAATCACATGGAGCCTATGATGGAGGGAATTTGCTGAAGGGTGCAGCAGAGCCCACAGGCAACTTTCCTGCTGTGAAGATAAATTCTGCCCCCTGATAGACTGAATGTAGTCATATGGGCCATGTGGTGGGAGGAATTTTGCTGAAGGGAAGCGGAGCCCACAGGAAGCTAGGATGAGAGCTAGCTCATTGGGGGAGAGAAAAGATGTTCATTAAGGAGACAGAAAGATTTCTGAGTAAATATTGGTCTCAGATTGCTTTGTGGGAAGGCATATTGGTTTGCAAAAAAGGCTAAAGGATGGTATGGCTCTCTATTATTAGGGCTTCTGAATATCTTTGGTATTATGATGGAACTGGCTCACTCGTTTTGGGATGAGGTTTTCTGGTGTCTAAATAAATTGTTCAGTTCTATCCTCTACCTGGAGAGTTTGGCATATTTTACATTTAAACGTCATGTGATACTTATTGTCACAATCTTTATCATGATTGTGGGCATTATAAATATTGCATTGGCACTATAGAAGCAAACACTTTTGAAAAGGGACAAGGTCAAAGGAGAATATAGAATAAATGGGGGGAATGATAGGAAGAAGGGAAATATAATTATTCTTTCACAATATAACTACAATGGAAAGGTTTTGCAAAACTACACATGTTCCACTTATTTTGAATTATTTGTCTTCCCAGTGGGGTGGGTGAGGAGGGAAGAAGGGAAAGAATCTGTAAATAGAAGTTTTGAAAACAAATGTTAATTTTTTTTTCATACAAGTGGGAAATAAGATATAAAGGCAATGGGGTATAGAAATCCATCTTGCCCTAAAAGAAAGTAAGGGTGGGATGGGTGAGGACATAAGAGAGAACAGATTGGGGGAAGGGGTGATCAGTATGTTTGTTATAATGGGGTGAGGGTAGGGGAAAGATGGGGAGAAAATTTGTACCTCCAAATCTTGTGGAAGTGAATGTTGAAAACTAAAAAAATGAATAAATTTATTTAAAAAATAAGAAGAACATGGGGCGGCTAAATGGCGCAGTGAGTAGAGCGTCAGCCCTGGAGTCAGAAGGACCTGAGTTCGGATCCGGCCTCAGACACTTAACGCACACACAAACAAAAACCTAGCCGTGTAACCTTGGACGAGTTACTTCGTTACTTCACCCCAATTGCCCTCCAAAAAAGCAAAAAAAAAAAATAAGAACACCCAATGGTTATAGGGGAGTTACAGGAATCCCCAGTCAGGAGAATTCTGGACCTTACGCAGATTAATATAAAATAATAAAAATATTGATCTTGAAGATAATTATTCTCATTTATTATATACTAAAGAATTTAGGAAGTCTTTTCATCACAGCCATATGAATAGGCCATGCAATTATTATTATCCCCATTCAAAAATAAGGAAACAGATTCTGAGAGGCAACAGTGCATGATTGATGTTACACAGATAGCTGCCCCTCTGTGAATTTTTTGAATTTTTTTTATCATGCCCTCTTTAAGGATACTCTCCTCTCTCACGGTTGTCATGACTCTTTTATCTCCTGGTTCTCCTACATGTATGAACTTTACTTCATAGTATACATTGCAGTATCATAATCCCTTTGCATTGCCTAAGATGGGAAAGGTTTAGCAAACCCTCAAATAATTTAACAAAAAGGTTTAACATCTCTCAAAAACTAAAGTGTTCACAAAATTTATAACATGTTCTCCATTACTTTGTTATCTATACAATAAGACAATAATTCAAGTCCTCAATTGTAGCATTTGCTGATACCTTAGGTGTAAATAAACATACTAAAAGTTGAACAATTGACTCTTCTGAGCTTTTTTGGGCTGGTACCAGTTCTTTATGTTATAAAGAACATAAAGATATGTTCTTTATCCCATATCTTTCTCCTGGGCTTTATTTTTATCATTGCAAAGTCTTCAACTATCCTATCAATGGAGATTATTCACCAATTAACATAAATTTCTGTCATGTCTTTTCTGAGACCTAACCTTACATCACCAAACTCCTATTGATAATTTCCGCCTACATGTGACATTGTCATCTCAAATATATGTCCAAAAGAGAGCTAAACATTTTTGTCTTCCCCTGTGTCAAAAAGAAATCCTGTTCACAAGGGGCAGAGCCAAGATGGCAGCATAGAAGCAGGAAAACTACATATACTACCTCCACAACCACATTAAATACCTATAAAAAGTGACTCTAAACAAACTTTAGGGCTACAGAAACCACAAAGTGACAGAGAGAAACAAACCTCCAGCTGAAGGCACCCCACCAGGCAGAAAGGAAGGGACCATGGCAGTGTACTAGGAGGAGAACCCAGCACCATGTGAGCAGCAATTTCAGCCAAAGGGCACCCAGACCAGACATGAGCTAGCAGGACTTCAAGAGAGTGGATCTCCATCAGCTGTGGCAGTTTGCAGAATTATTGATCCATAAATGCCAAAGACAAAGTGAGAGGTCAGTGTGGACTTTGTTAGAGCAGGGGGTCTGGGAATGTAGTCTGGTCTGCCCTCAGAGGAAGAAGCAGCTGATGCATGTTGGCCTCCACAGGGTGGCTGCTTCAGAGCTCCTGGACTGAAGATTGTGGAGGGACTAAGCAACCATTCTAAGGTATAATCATTCTTGTTTTTTTTTTTTAATGAAATATTTTATTAACTTCTAGTTTACATCATTCATTTCCACAAGATTTGGAGTTATAAATTTTCTCCCCATTTTCCCCTACCCACCACCCAAAAATAATGGTTTCACTGGATATCCCCACCTCCAATCTGCCCTCTCCCATATCTTCTCCCATACCCCCTCCAACTTTCCAGTAGGGCATGGTGGACCTCTATGTCCCAGTGCTGTATATCTTATTTCCCAGTTACATGTAAAATAATATTAATAATAGTATATATGCATGTATGTAGGTAGGTAGGTATGCATATGTATATATATATAAAACAATTAATTTTAAAACTTTGAATTCCAGATTCATTCCGTTCCTCCCTTGTCACTGATACTTACTAGAAATGTAAGCAATTTAATATAGATTGTACATGTGTAGCTATGCAAAACATTTCCATAGTGGATAAATTGTGAAACACTGATTATATTTCCCTCAAACCTATGTCACTTCCCACTTATTCTATTCTTTACATTTTTCCTGTCCCTTTTCAAAAGTGGGTGCTTCCAACTTCCCTCCCCTCCAGTCTGCCCTCCCTTCCATCATCTCCCTTCTCCTCCCATTCCCCCCTACTCTCCTGTAGGGTGACATACACTATTTAGGCAAATTCCCTAAGCCAAAATTCAATGAGAATAAACTTGACCCATTCACTTTTGCCTTCCTGTTCTTCCCCTCCATTGTAACCATTTCCCCTTGCCTCTTCTATATGAGATAGTTTACCCCATTCTGTCTCTCCCCATCTGTTCTCATTATATTAATCTCACCTCTTAATTTCAACTTTTAAGTATCATCCCTTCCTATTAAATTGGTCCTGTGCCTTCTATCTATGTATATTGTACACATGTATACACACATTAGCATATGTATTCATACACCCATAAACCCTCTTATACACACACACACACACACACACACACACATTTCTATTCCCTTTAACTATTCTCATATTGAGAAAAGTTTCATCAGTTGTAATTATCATTTATCCATGTAGGGATGTAAATAATTAAACTTTGATAAGTTCCTTTTGATTTTTTTCCCTGTTTACCTTCTCATGCTTCTCTTGCTTCTTGTATCTGAATGTCAAATTTTCTATTCAACTCTAGTTTTTTTTTTTTTTCATAAAGAATGCATGAAAGTCCTCTATTCCACTTAATGACTATATTATACCCTGAAACATGGTACTCAGTTTTGCTGGGTAGTTGATTCTTAGTTTTAATCCTAGCTCCTTTGACCTATGGGATACCATTTTCCAAGCCCTTCTATCCCTCAGGGAAGAGGGCTGCCATATCCTGTGTTATCCTGATTGTGTTTCCACAACATTCAAATTGTTTCTTCCTGGCTGTTTGTAATATTTTATCCTAGAACTAGGAATTCTGGAATCTGGCAATAATATTCCTAGGAGTTTTCTTTTTGGGATCTTTCTCAGGAGGTGATCAGTGGATTCTTTCAACCTCTATTTTGCTCTCTGGTTCTAAAACATTAGGGCAATTTTCCTTAAAAATTTCTTGAAGGATGATTTCTAGATTCTTTCTTTGATCATGGCTTTCGTTTGGTCCAATAATTTTTATATTATCTCTCCTGGAACTATTTTTCAGGTCAGTGGTTTTTTCCATGAGATATTTCACATTGCCTTCTATTCTTTCATTTGTTTGAATCTGCTTAACAGCATCTTGATTTCTCATGAAGTCACTAGCTTGCAATTGCTCCAGTCTAATTCTGAAGGAATGATTCTCCTCAGTGAGCTTTTGAAATTCTTTTTCCATCTGGCAAATTTGTCTTTTAAAGGCATTCTTCTCCTCATTGCCTTTTTGAGCCTCTTTTACCATTTGAGTTAGGCTATTTTTAAGGTGTTATTTTCCTCATTCAGGCTGTTGACTCTCATTTCATCCTTTTCTTGCATCTTTCTCATTTATCTTCCCAATTTTTCCTCTACTTCTCTTATCTGCTTCTTAAGGTCCTCTATGGCCTGTAACCTGCTCGCATTTTCATTGGAAGCTTTTGGTGCTGGAGTTCTGACCTCACAGTCCTCCTCCTGTTCCATGCTTTGATCCTCTTTGCCCCCAAAATAGGAGTCTAATGTTGAATTTTTCTGTTTATTTCCTTTCCTTTGTCTAGGCATATTGCCACTCAATTACTTGACTTTTGGGCTTGTTGCCACAGTAGGACTCTGCCACCAGCCAGGGCAGCTTCTGTCCCAAACACTGGGGTTTTCTCAGCTGCTGGAGGTATTATTTGGGTGCCGTCTCTGAAACTTCCACACACTCTGGCAAGCTAGTCACACATCCCAAGATTTCCACTTTAGACTGCAAACCAGATCCAAGGAGTTTAAAGCAAGAGCACTTTCCCCCCAGATTGATCTTCAGGTCCCCTACAGTTTGCAGGCCAGAAGTTGAAGCTGAAACATCGGGCTGGCTGCACCACAGTGTCTCAGTGGCCTCTCAACCTGGGGGAAAGTGGCTAATGAGCTCTCACAATTAGTGGGTCCCAAAGTCCATGCTGCACTGACCTCTCACTTTGTCCTTAGCATCTATGTGTTGATAATTCTTGAAAAAGCCAAAATGCTGGTGTTCTGGAGTCCCGCCAGCCAGTGGTTATTCAGGCTGCCCTTGTACTATATAGTCCAAACTCCAACTACTGCAGGCCTGGGCTTCACTCCCAGAGCACTCTGCTAGCCACTCCCTGCCAGGCACCCGGGCTGTCCTCAGTGGAAGGTGAACTTCTCTGTGTCATTTTGTGGGTTCTGTAGCTCTAAAGTTGTTTAGAGAACCCTTTTTACATGGATTGGAAGTGGTGGGAGCCAGAACTGTGCAGAAGTACTGTTCTTACTTCACTATCTTGCCTCCTCCCCACTCCCCCCCAAATGTACTATATATTAATTGGTTGCGGGTTTTTTTTTTTTGCTTTTTTTTTTTTGTGGAAGGCAATTGGTGTTAAGTAACTTGCCCAAGGTCACATGGCTAGGTTTTTGTTTGTGTGTGCATTAAGTGTCTGAGGCCGGATCTGAACTCAGGTCCTTCTGACTCCAAGGTTGACACTGTACTCACTGTGCCACCCAGCTGCCCCAATATATTAATTGTTGATCAAGGATTGTATCAAATCACTGGAATCAATCCTTAGGTATTGGTTTGATTTAAAAGTAAGTTTGACTTGGTGTTGTACTTGTGCTTGAAAAGGACAAAAAATGGTATCACTATGTTAGGTTCAAAATTTAGTGTGTCTGACTATGGTTAATCAGAATAATATGAGGTCAGAATGCTTTACATAGGTCAGGCACAAATAGTGCATATGAATATTTAGAGTGGAGATGTTTCTAATTTTGTGCCTCTCCCATTTATTTTGAGCTACTGCAATTTTTATTTGTGCATAGAGACCAGTGCATTTTTTTGAAGCAGGCATGACTTGCTGGGTTGTCCTGTGCTAGAGTCTCCCATATCTTAAAATCATTTCCAAAGGGCTTCAAAGATACCATGTGGGTGTCCTTGTTCTGACCTCCATTTGAGCATTTGCCTTATGTGAGTTTTCCATAAAATAATATTTCAGGAAAATGTATATGTGATATCCAAACATGGATTCCAGCCCATGAATTCTTCTGTCTCTACTAGAGTTTCAATGCTTAGCAGTTTAACTAGAGAAAGTACCTTAGTGGCTGATACCTTATCTTTCCAGATGATCTTCATTATTTTCTTAGGACAATTCAAATGGAAGCAATACAGGTTTCACAGGCATACAACAATGAGATCATCCTAAGGTTTGGTATATCTTCAGTTTGGTATGCAGCCTAATACCTTTTCTCTCCCATACTTACCTTCAGGGCCTCCCAAACACTGGAAATGCATGCATCAACCTCATCTTCCATGTACACATCCCTAGATACTGTATTACCAAGGTAATTGAAGTTATCCACAAGTTTCAAAGTCTCTGCATTTGACACAACTGCTCCACATTTGGATAGTGAAATGTTGGCTATTTTCTTATTGTTAACTCTTGGGTCAAAATGAGCACAAGTAGCATACTTTGTTGGATCTCAGACTCAGGCTATATTGAGTGCACAAACATCTATGGAAAAAAAAAAGTTGTACACAAACTCTCTCTCACTTTAGTCTTGGTTTATTGTCTTTTCAAGTTAAATAATGTAGCTTCAGTGTTATAGCTGACCTTGATGCCATTTTCATCCTTGCTGAAGGCATCTGACAACATTGCTGAAAATATCATGCCAAGAGGCATGGGAACAAGCAGACATCCTTGTTTCATGCCACTGATGACTAGAAAAGGGTGAGATCATTTTCCATTTTCCAGAACTTGTGCAAGCATGTCATCATGGAGTGCATCATGCATAATACTAATCAATGTCTCCTGGAAATGAAAATGTATCATGATCTTTCACAAGTCCTCATGACTATCGAAGGCCTTGCTAAGGTTAATGAACATTGTGCACTGACTATGGTTCTGTTCCTGGCATTTCTCCTGGAGGTGTCAAGCAGCAAACAACATGTTGACTATTCTTCGGTCATTTCTGAAGTCACACTGACTTTCAAGTTGACGACTCTCTTCCACGTGAAGGATGAACCTATTAGGAGGACTCTAGCAAGAATCTTGACAGTAATGACTAAGAGAGACACCTTCCACCCCCACCACATGATTGTTAGAAGAAAGAAGACAATGGAGGCAATCTTGAACTCCTTGGAGATAGCCTCGTTTTGCCATATCACCCAGGAGGCATCCATCACCTTTTGTATGAGCATTGGATTCCCTATCTTGTATATTTCAGCCAGAATATAATTAGCATTAGGCATTTTGACACACAAGATGAACATAATGGCATTCAAAACCTCTTCTTCAGTTGGAAGTTTGACTAGAAAGGGACTGATTTAAACTTGAGGCATGTACTTAATGGCTTCAACATTAAATAATAATGGTTATCTATGGAAGTATTCAACCTGTCTATCCAAGATTGTATTTTTATCACTAATCAATGTGGCTCCATCAGCACTGAGAGGACT
Source organism: Gymnobelideus leadbeateri (assembly GCA_011680675.1). Taxonomy (NCBI): domain Eukaryota; kingdom Metazoa; phylum Chordata; class Mammalia; order Diprotodontia; family Petauridae; genus Gymnobelideus; species Gymnobelideus leadbeateri. Next base: position 20,327 of record WOXC01005279.1, on the reverse strand, counting down.
AGATACAACATAGGCATTTGGCCCATAGATAGACTTCCAGCATCAGAAAAGCAATTTACATAGCTACTTTCAGCATAAAATTGAATTTTGTCTGCTCTCTTGCTAAATTCAGAATTTTACATTTCTCTAAGTTTTGCTTGCACTTTATTTTTGATGGAGTTAAATTCTGCCATCTTAGATCAGGATTATCTATCTTGCTTCTATACTCTATGGAGCTCTTGGTTTTTTATTTACCAATTTCTAAATTTTGCCACCATTTTCATGAAACCAATTTTGATATTTGTGAGTGTTCTGGCCCAGATGAGTAAATATGGTGTACACCAAATGTCTGAGAGCTGTTGCCTCCTTATCTGTTCCACTGCTGTAAATTGTGTGTTGGCTCCCAGTTAGCAAGATACTCTTTATGCTAGAAGAAGCTTTCAAATTGATGACATTAAGTCTTCTGGTAGTCATCTTGCCTTAGGGTTTTTGCTTTTGTTGATGTATTTGTTTAACTTGGAGAGAAGTATGTGATCCATCTAGCACTCTGCACCATACATCATCTTTGTCACTCTCACATCCTGTCTTTCTCTCCTTGCAGTTACATAGTCCATTAAATGTCAATGTATGCTATGAAGGTGTATCCACAAAATTTTATTACATTAAGGTAAAAGAAAAAAAGACAGTGTTGGTGATGAGGCCATGAAACACACAAGCTTGCAGTAATAAATGATCATTTCTGTTACTGTTTTTGATTCCATTCCTCCTAAAAAATTCCTGTCATGTTTTATAGTCTGTGCCTACTTTGGCATGAAAGTCACCTAGAATTACAACCTTGTCCTATTTTGGCACAGTGTTGATGAGGGTGTCCAGGCCTCCATAATTTTTTTTCTTTGACTTCTCCAGGGTTTCTGGGGATAGGGGAAAGATGGGGAGAAAAATTGTAACTCAAAAGCTTGTGGAAATGAATACTGAAACCTAAAAATAAATAAATAAAATATTAAGACAAAAATAAATATATTTTTAAAAGAACATGAATTTGACTTTAAAAAAAAGATTCTGAGTGGCTATATATTCAGAGCTCCCTGACTGATCAGATATAAAGACTCTCTCAATCCAGGGATGTATGTAAAGTATATAGAAATATTGCTTTGATTCAGGCAGTCAGAGCCCTATCCGTTGGTCTTTATTTCTCTGCTTATATTTTCTCTGAAGCTCATGGTGCTGAATTTTCCCCTGAACTAGTAAATGTAATTTTAAAAGATTGTTGACCCCTTAAAAAACTATCTTTCCTAGTAAAGCAGATCTAAGAACCTGTGCTAGCAGCCATGCTGGGTATGCTAGTGTGGTTGCCAGTACATTCCTCCTTTTCCCAGTATATTCCTCTTTCTTGACATGTCTTTTATTTTACACACACACACACACACACACACACACACGATATAATCATGTCATCCCCATACCCTTTATATGGAGTTTTTCTAACTGCCCTAACAATGATAAAGTTCAACATTTCAACTTTATTGCATTTCTTAATAATTACTCATTCATAGTTACCTTTTTGTGTTTCCCTCAAGTCTTGTGTTTAAAAGCCAACTTTTCTATACAGGTTTGAACTTTTTGTAAGGAATTCTTGAAAGTCCTCTATTTCTTTACTTTTTGGAGGGCAGTTGGGGTTGAGTTGCCCAAGGTCACATGTCTAGTTTTTGTGTTCTGTCTGAGGTCGGATTTGAACTCAGGTCCTCCTGACTCCAGGGCAGGTGCCATATGTACTGAGTCACCTAGCTGCCCCTTCTTTATGTCTTTAAATGTGCATTCTCTCCTTCCCCCAGTTTGAAGGATTATACTCAGTTTTGCTGAGTTGGATATTCTAGGTTTAATCCTAGTTCCTTGACCTTCCAGCATGTCATATTCTAAGTCCACCACTTTTTAGTGTAGGGTTTCTTAAACCTTTTGTGAGCCTGACTGTGGCTCCACAATATTTGAATTGTTTTTTTCTGGCCACTTGCAATATTTTCTTCTTGACCTGGGATCACAGCAATTTGGCTATATTTTTCCTGGAAGTTTACATTTTGGGATTTTTTGCAAGAGGCAATCTGAGGATTCTTTTAATTTCTCTTTTGCCTTCTGTTTCTATGACATTAGTACAGTTTTCCTTTAAACTTTATTGAAATATGTTATCTAGACTCTTTCTTTGATCATACCTTTCAGATAGTCCAATAATTCTTAAATTCTCTTTTCTTTCCTTTAGGTCAATTTTTTTTTTCCTGATGAGATATCTCACATTTTCTTCTATTTTTTTCATTCTTTTAATTTTAGTTGTTTCTTGATACATTATGGAGTCATTAGCTTCCACTCACCTAATTTTAATTTTTAATTAATTGTTTTCTTCAGATATTTTTTGTTCTTCTTTTTCCATTTGTATAATGCTCTTTTTTTTTGTTGGTTGGTTTTTTAAAGGAGTTCTTTTCCTCAGTGAATTTATATCACTTTTGCCATTTGGTCAATTCTAAGATGTTATTCTAAAGTGTTATTTTCTTTAATATTTTGGGTCCCACTTTTATGAAGCTGTTAATTGTTTGTTTTTTTCATAATTTTCTTTCAGCATTCTCATTCATTTTCCTATTTTTTTCTGTACTATTCTCATTTGATTTGTAGATAATATTTTGCTTCTTATTTCTTCATAGTTTTTCCCCTTCTGACCTCCTGAGCTGTCTTGGGCTGGAAAAAAAATGTCTCACCTTCAATTTTTGCTGAATCTACGGCTCCAGAATATGATTTGAGGTATAATTGAAAGTTGTTTGGGGAGAATATTAAGAGAGTTCAACTTTAGTATTTCCTGTACTTTTTATTTCCTGCACATTTATCATAGTTCTCAGAGCTTTCAAAGATGTTTTTACTGTGCTGTTGTCACTGTATTGGTTTTCATTCATTTCCTTCCTAATCAGATTACAAATACCAAATATTATTAATTATTATAATATTGATGTTGTAGCATAAATTGTTACTCTTTTTCTATTGGTTTTTCTATGTCTCTGAAATAACATAATTCTTCATTATTTTAGAGCATGAAAATGCTCCATCACATGTATATACCATAACTTAATCATACATACATATATGTGTGTGTGTGTGTGTGTGTATGTGTGTGTGTATCTCACTTGTTAAACCCCATCTTACCTTTGAATTTCTTATCAGAAAAAGAACTGCTATAAACATTCTTGTATATGAAGGAACTTTTCTTCTTTCATCAACCTCTTTTTGTGTATAGGCCTAGCAATGGTTTAGTTTAGTCAAGGGTCATATTGTGTTTAGTAACCTTTTTATGTATAATTCCAAATTGCTTTCCAGAATGGTGGAACCCACTCATAGATCCATCTATATTGAATCACTGTGCCTGATTTACAACAATCCTTCTGACCTTTATAATTTCCCTTATTTAACAACAGAATGTGTCAATAATATTAAAAATGTTCCCAAAAAAACTATGGTGGCATAATTTTCTTTTCCATATGTGAAGAAAAGCACTTAATGAATTAAATTTAACCCAAAAATGACCAGGAGGATGACAAGCCTAGAAATAATAGCAGAAAAAGTAGAATTAATGAAAATAGGGAAATATCCCAGAAAAAAAAACTAAGGCAAAAAAAATGAGTGTGGAATTTAAATATCTGAAAAACTATCACAAATAAAGGGGTTATAACTTGTTATGTTTCATTTCATGTGTAATGGTAATGGGATTTAAAGATCTCTCTTTATTGTATTGATTTTCAGGTTGAGTGTTGAAATCCAGAGCTTGTAAATCCCACTTGTGGGATGGACTTGTAGACAAGAAGAGAGAGGGGAGGAGCTGGTGCCTTGGATTTAGGGAGAAGGCCCAAGCAGAGAGAGGTAGAAGAAATTTGGGGAGCAGCATTGTGGAGGCAGAAGGAGAGAGAGAGAGCTGAGAAGAACTGAGAAGGCATGGCTGTGATGATGCTGGTATTTTGTTTGTCTGTTTTGATGTGTTTTGCCAGTTTTGTCTGCGGGTAAAGGACAGTGCTGTTGTTGCAGAGGTCCTGAAACCTTGCTGTTGGTTCAGAAGCCCTGAAGGAGGATTTTCTTGCTATTTGTTTACAGAAACCCTGGAAGAGTGTCTTGCTGGTGTTTTCTGGGGTCCTGAGACTGTTCTTTAGGCAGAGAGTGAATTGATGAGGACATTGGCAATGTATATTGTGGCTTTGTTAAGCTTTGTCTCCCCAGGAACAGAGATTGCTTAGAACTTGCCTCTTATCAAGATGAAGGAAAGACCTCTCTTTGGCTATTAAATACTGTGATGATATCTTTACCTTGTGGTAGCTTAGGGGTAGATGGCCTTTGTGCTCTCCACTGCTCCTTTTGAGAAGGTGCTTGGCATTAACTGATGATAATTATAATTCAGTTGTGATCCAGGAGTGGGAAACTTTTTACTTTTGTTCTCTGTGACTGAACAAATGAATGCACTTTGTTTAGGATTGGAAACTAATCTCCATTTGAGAAGAGAGACTTTGTGACTAAATAAATGTATATACTAGCCAGGGGTGGGATACTTTGTGACTTTGACTCTATATTTTGTGATTGAATTGAGAACTTGCAAAATGACTGAGTTACACTGTATTTTGATTTTCTCTGTTCTGTGAAAGTTTTGCCTTAATTTGTCACTGAATAAATGGAGAGTTACTATGCTAGTATTTCCAAACCTTGGAAGTTGCCTTTGCTTGGCATCACACCCCCATTAGCAATGAATGAAGTATCAGGAAGGCCAATTTACTTTCCAAAAGAAAAAAGACCTAACAACTAGGCTGTCTATCAGTGGTACACACTGTTTTTTGGGGGGAAACAGTAGGTTCAGATTTATTTAGACGGATGCTAGCTAATTTAGAGGATGTCAGAAATGTGAAAAAAAATATTATTTTATGAGTGGGAAGTTGAACTAGTAGAACACTTTAATCCTAAAATTCTTCAATTCCATGATTTTCCTTAAACATTTCTTTTTATTGATGTCTTTTTAGCTAAATTCCATTCTCTTTCCATCCTCCTCATTTCCAGAGAGATATTTCTCTTAAAAGAGAAGGATAATAAACTTTATCAAAACCAATTATACACATGAAGTCCTACTTCTGTAAATGAGCATGTGCAAGGAAGTATATCTAAACATATTTCTTCTTTGGAGCCAAGCTTAGTCATTATAATTTTGCAACATTCAATATGTATTGTTTTGTTATTTCCATTTATATTGTCATGCACATTATGTGTATTTATTCCTGCTTCTGCTTATTTGAATTTTTATCAATTCATATGTCTTCTTATGCTTGTCTATTTGTTTATCATTTCATATGGCACAGTAATATTCCATTACATTATCAATTCTTATAGCATAGAGACATTCTATACAATTTTCTAACCATTCCCTGATCACTGATCATCTACTTTACATCCAGTTCAATCCAGCAACAAAAAGTGCTGCTAAAGTAATTTTGATATTTGTGGACTGCATTGGCATATATGTCTCACAGTAGGATCTCTAGGCCAAATGGCATTAGCATCTTAGTAATTTCATTTATACAATTCTAAGTTCCCTTCCTGAATACCCTAGTCATTTAATTTTTAAATTAAATGTTATTTTTCAATCAATGGAAATTAGACTTATTTCAGTTTTCATGCACTTCTTCCACATCAAGAAAGAAAATCAAAACCTCTTTTACAAGCATGTATATTCAAGGAAAGAAAAAACACACATTGACCATGTCCAATATGTATGTGTATGTGTGTGTGTGGCTATCTCCACTTAGAGTTAATCACTTTTCTGTCGTTTGCTTTATCATGAGTCCTATGAAATTGTGCCATTGCATTTATCAGAGTTTTGAAGTTTTTTAAATTTTTAAAATTTATTTTAATTTTTTTTCTGTAGTATTTTTATGGCACTTGAAGTTTTACAAATCACTTTAAAATAAGATCTCATTTTAATTCTCACAATGATGGGGTGCTTGGGGTATTTATGTTTGCAATATCAATTTGTAACATCAGTTTGTAAAATCAATTTGCAAACCCAGTTTGCAAAATCACAATTCCCCCCCTCAGCCTTAGAACATCAACTCTGCCCCTTCCCCCTGCCAGAACTCTGCCCAGCAACAATTCATGAACTGTTTATTTCTGCTTGGAACAATAAGAAGCAACACCTATGAATAATTCACTAAACCATCTATAAACATTTTATCTTAGACAAATGTTATCTCCCCTTAGTATAATGGCCAGCTGCACCTGAATCCTTCAATGCACTATCTTTTGGTTAACTCCTTAGCCAATTATACACATACTTAGTCGCTGTTAACCTTGGTTCCCAACATCCATCTTGTCAAACATGACACTAGTGGGTGGCAGACTAGTCAGCCCTGACCACTAGCTGACTTAGTGACATTTCAAGCCTAAAACCACACCTCTATACACTCCTTCCCTTGGGCTATTTCCCAGTAAATTGTGGGCAATACACCTGTGCAGTTGATACTAAAAGTGCATGTCCCTTTAAGCAATGACCACTCCTTGACTCCTCCCTAATACCACCCTTACCTACTCAGCCTAATTGACATCCAATTTACTACTGTGACTCCTTAAAAACTATACCTATCACTTCTTTAAGTTTGCAGGTTCCCTAAGAACCCCTGCCAGCTATAAAGTGTAACAATAAACTTTTACAATCCTGACTTCAAAGATTGCTTGGACCTAGTGAATTCCTTCCAGACTGTACAGACAGGACTCTGGTCTTTGGAGTCCCTGAAACACCTATCACCCTCACCCTCATCAACAACAATCCTTATAGGTAAGTACTATTCTTATCTCTACTTTACAGATAAAGAAATAGGCAGAAAGATCTTAAACGACTTGTCCAGAACCACACAGTGTCCATGTATGTACGTCTAATGTTGGATTTTTTCTCAGGTCTTCCTGATTCCAGGTCTAGCTCCTTATTTGCTATATGACATAGCTTCCAATGGTACTAAAGTTGCCTTTTCAATATTGCTGCATGAATCATTCTCCTGATTCTACTCACTTTGCTTTGTGTCTGTTCATACAAGTCTTCCTTATATTCCATGAAAAATATATTTTATGATTTTTAAACAGCACAATACTATATTACCACATTCATATACCATACTTTCTGCTTCATAAGTTTATAAAAGTTTCCCAATTATTGATTTTATAATATTGATATTATAATGTAAATTGTTCCAACATTGCTCACTTTACTCTGCATCAATTCCTACAAATACACAGATGGCTCCTTGAAACTGGCTATTACTTCATTTCCTTACAGATGAATTGTATTATATCATATTCATATACTACAACTTGTTCAGTTATCGTTCAACAACATATTCCAAATTGAAATGATCACTAAATATTAAGGACCATGTTATTAAAAAATTAGAAGTGAAGCAGGTCATCAACTTTTCACAACTATGAAACAAACAAAAAATAGTTCATTTTAATTTCAATAAATTGAAGAGATTTGGCCCAAACAAAATAAAGTCTTCTAGGATAAAAAAAAATGATCAACTGAAAAAATATATTAAATATCAAAAATGGTCTTACATTCAAGAAAAAACACCTGGAAGGCTATATAAATAACCAAAACTATTTTACAACAAGTGAGTAGTCAAAGGATTTAAGTAGTTCTCAAAATAAGCATGTATTATGTATGTAGCACCATATGAAAGAATACTCCAAAACAAAACAACCCTGAAACCATGTTTCATACTTAGCAAATTATGAAAGATGACACACAATGGGAATAATCAATGTTGGAGGAGTTGTGTAAACACAGGAACAACAATGCATTACTGGCAGATTATATGTTTAACAAATATTTCATTTTCTGTCTGTCATTTTAGATAATTCAAATATATTGATATATTAATCTCATTAACACAGAATTATCAGCATATTTTATGGAATATATTAATAATCCTTTGATTGTCAATTTATGGTAACAGTGTATAAAGTGATAGACATAGGATCAGGAAAACCTGAGTCTGCGGCAGACCTCAGAAATATATTTGCTATGGTATATTTGGTATGTCCTTTAACCTCTACCAACTTTAATTTCCTCATGTGTAAAATAGGAATTATTTGAGAATAAGATAATATATCTAAAGCATATTATAACTCTTAAAAAGCTATATGATTTTAGCTATAATTATTGGTATTGTTATTGTAATTTATACTTTTAGAAAGTTATTTGTGAAATGAGAGGCTGAATAACTTGGTTATCTCAATAGTATTTTCAGGGGTAAGGTTTAAACCCATACATCACCCCCCCCCCACCTTGATAGCCCCTATGCTAGGCATTAAGTAATATTATGGCTATAGGAAAAACATTCATGAATATTAATTCCTTCCTTTAATTTATTTCCTTAATATGTGATCCCTATTAAATTTTCTCCTATATTTTATGGTCACTTTTCAAAGGCTCAAATAATTTTGCTTATAAAAAATATAGGCAATCTTGGATTTTGTCTAAATTTGCCTGGAAATAAAGTGGTTGGCATCACAAAGTCATCAGAAATATATTGTGAAGTTCTACAAAATCATTTTATCTGTCAGGTAACAACTTCATGGGGAACCAAAGTTGTGATACCAACAGCAGTTGTTATTTCTTACAGTGTTTAAGATGAAGTGAGTCATACATAGGGATTAAAATACGCTCAGTGGGGTTCAAATTCATTGGGGAAAGGTGTATTATTACTGGCTTGGTTTCATTTTTTGTAAGTTGAATTTTAAACAAAAAGTCAGTGTCCAGCTGGGTTCAATACTTTCCTATGATTGAATTGGGGGTTAGGGAGAATCCAATCATTGCACAAATTAATATCATTTCTAGTCTTTCAGAATAGAGCCAATCTGTATCACATTTAAATTTCTGAAAAATATGTCATTTATCATATTGATTTTATGTTGAGTTATAGGTGCTATTTTTTTTTTCTAAAAGCTCCAGCCCTTGCCTGAGATATGCATAGATGTTTATTACTTTCTCATCTGATGAAACTAATATCATCTCCAGGTTATTCAATTTACCTTGTGTCTTTTCTACTTTATTTTCCAGAGGTACAAGACTGTTTTGCATCTTGTCTAGCAAGTCTCTGACTATCTCTATAAATGATTGCCCTAAACTTGAAGATGACAGAGATGAGGGTAAGATCTCAAGCTGGCAAATTTTCAGTGACTGTATAGAAATTGTCTTTGGGATGAGTTGCTATTTCTTCACAATTTCATGGTTTGGGTATAGTACCCCTGCTGTCTCTAGAATAGCAGATGTAGAAATAGTTTACTTAATTTCAAGTGAGAATTGGCAAAAGAAAGATGTTGACAGGATCTTTTGAAAAATGCAACTTTTCATCTTAGTTGTAGGACTGGACTTGCAAAGTCCAGTATGTAAAAGACTAAATTCCTTCCAGTATTGCACTTTAATTCTGAATTCTTAGTCCTGGCTTTGCCTATTTGCCATTCAATGATCTCTAATTTCTAGTAATTCCTAAGTTCAGCATTTCCAATGCTTTAGCAGCAAGAGTCTTACAAAATTCTACATTTAATATTATTGAACCAAGTCCTCTGGAAGGTTATCAGAGATTTTATTGTTATGGCCATAACTATTAAGGGTATTATCATTTTCCACAACAGCTGGGGCAGAGGATTTCCTCCTCCCTCTTCCATCTGGTAATTTAGATTTTGCTGGCTAGAGAAAATACAGTGAAAATAGAGAGACCAATTATATTCCCTGATTCTAAAAAGCAGAATCAGGATAAGCATGATATAAATATAATAAGTCACTCAAAATTTTATCAGGCTACAGTAAACACCCAAATAAGCTGGGTTTTTGAACTACCTAAGTGTTCCTAGAATTAGAGCCAATTTCTCTGTGGAAGTGTGTGTGAGAGAGAGACGTTAACCTAGGAGGAGATTACAAAGAAATCATAACATGCCAAGTAAGGTTTGAAATTTGCCTAGGCTAGATTTGTCAAAGTATCATATTTGCAAAGAATGGGTTTTATCAGCCTTTTGCTTTTCAGTCAAATGACCAAAAATATACAGTGAATCAAAATCCTTATAGCGTGTTTGGGAATAGGTGTTTTCTCCAGCTATAGATCTATAGTCCCACAAGTTTCCAGTTTGAAAGACCAGCGGTTGCAAATTAAAAATAATAATAATAATAATAATGTATTAAAGAAAACCTTGTTATGAAGTTAAAGAATGGAGTAAAAGGACAAGGTAACAGATTACTCTGTGCTGTTCATGTTATTTTTTACTATATGATCAAAGAAACATTAGGTGTCATTAAAAACACCAAAATGGAAGGAACCTATATATTCATCAGTAGTAAAATGGTAAGTCAAGTTTAACACATTAATGTAATGGATTTTATAATGCAATTAAGAATAACACACATGAGAAATACAAAGAAATATGTAGGGGGCAGAGCCAAGATGGCGGAGTAGAAACAGCATTTCCAATGTGCTCTGCCCCACACAAATTTCAAACAATGTGAAAGAGAGCTCCGAACAACTTCTGGAGCCACAGCACCCACAGAACGGCACAGAGAAGCTAACCTCCTGCTGAGGACAGCCCAGCAGCCCTGCAGGGAGCGGCCAGCACAGCGCTCTGAGAGCAGGAAGCACAGCACGCTGGGAACCGACAGTGCAGCCCACAGAGCTGAGCCCAGGTCAGCGGTTTTAGCCCCAGGGCAGCTGGACCTTAAGCCTGCTGGTGGAACCCCAGACCACCAGCAATTGTGGCGATTCCAGAATTATCAGCACAGATATGCCTAGGACAAAGTGAGAGGTTAGTGCCCTATGGACTTTGGGACCAGTATTTGGGGAACACGTGGCTTCCTCCCCTGGGGGCAAAAAGCTGCTGAAGAAACAGCTGCACAGAAGCCATTTTGCAGCGTCAGCAGTGGCTCTAGCTCCTGGTCTGCGAACTGTAGGAAGATTCAGCAATCAGTCTGGGGGTTAATCACTTTTGCTTTAAACTGCCTGGATCTGGATTGTGGTCTGGGGGGGAAGTTTGGGGTGGGTATCCAACTTGCCAGAGTGGGTGGAGGCTTTACAGAGGCCACCCAACTGGCGGAAGTTGTGAAGACCCCACGTTTGGGCGGAAGCTCCCCTGTCTGGTGGCAGAGTCCTACTGTGGCAACAAGCCCCCAAATCAAGTAATTAAGTGGCAATATGCCTAGGCAAATGAAGCAAAATAAACAGAAAAGTTCAACATTTGACTCCTATTTTAGGGGCAAAGAGGCTCAAAGCATGGAGGAGGACTGTGAGGTCAGAACTTCCACACCAAAAGCCCCAAATGAAAATACAAGCTGGCTACAGGCCATAGAGGACCTTAAGAAGCAGATAAGAGAAGTGGGGGAAAATTTGGGAAGAGAAATGAAAAAGATACAAGAAAAGTATGAAATGACAGTCAACAGCCTGACTGAGGAAAATAACACCTTAAAAAATAGACTAACTCAAATGGCAAAAGAGGCTCAGAAAGGCAATGAGGAGAAAAATGCCTTAAAAAGTCAAATTTGCCAGATAGAAAAAGAATCGCAAAAGCTCACCGAGGAGATTCATTCCTTCAAAGTGAGACTGGAGCAAATGGAAGCTAGTGACTTTATGAGAAATCAAGATACTATTAAACAGATCCAAACAAATGAAAGAATAGAAGGCAATGTGAAATATCTCATGGGAAAAACCACTGACCTGGAAAATAGATCCAGGAGAGACAATTAAAAAATTATTGGACTACCTGAAAGCCATGATCAAAGAAAGAACCTAAAAATCACCCTTCAAGAAATTCTCAAGGAAAACTGCCCTGATGTTTTAGATCCAGAGGGCAAAATAGAGGTTGAAAGAATCCACCAATCACCTCCTGAAAAAGATCCCAAAAGAAAACTCCCAGGAATATTATAGCCAGGTTCCAGAATCCCCAGATCAAGGAGAAAATACTACAAGCAGCCAGGAAGAAACAATTTCAATATTGTGGAAACACAATCAGAATAGCACAGGACCTGGTAGCTTCTACACTGAGGGATCTAAGGGCATGGAATACGATATTCCAGAGGGCAAAAGAGCTGGGAATGAACCCAAGGGTCACCTACCCAGCAAAACTGAGTATTTTGTTTCAGGGGAAAATATGGTCATTCAGTGGAATAGAGGACTTTCAAGCATTCTTGAGGAAAAACCAGAGTTGAATAGAAAATTTGACATTCAGACACAAGAAGCAAGAGATGCTTGAGAAGGTAATCAAGGAAAAGAAATCAAAAGGAACTTATCAAAGTTGGACTATTTACAGTCCTACATGGAAAACAATAACTGTGTTTGATGAAACCTTTCTCATTATGAAAATAATTGAAGAAGGGTACATGGCATATGTTCACAGGTATACATGGATAGAGGGCACAGGTTGAATTTGATGGGAAGGGGTGATTATTATTATTTTTTTTGGAGGGCAATTGGGGTTGGGTGACTTGCCCAGGTTCATGTGGCTGGGTTTTTGTTTGTGTGTTGGGTGTCTGGGGCCGGATCCGAGCTCGGGTCCTTCTGGCTCCGGGGCTGGCTCTCTGCTCGCTGCACCACCTAGCCACCCCAAGGAAGGGATGATTCTTAAGGGGTGAAGTCAAGAGGTGAGAGGAAAGTGGCAAGAGGAGATGGAGAGAGACAGGGTAGGGCAAACTATCTCATGTAGAAGAGGCAAGGGGAAGTAGTTGCAGGGGAGGGGAAGAACAGGAAGGCAAAAAGGCAAAAGCATATTCTCATTGAAGTTGGCTCAAGGAGAGAATCACATATATACTAAATGGAATATCTTACCCTCACTCACTCTCCTGAGTAGGGGAAAGGGGAATGAGAGGGGGGATGATGGAGGGGAGGGCATTCTGGGGAGAGGGGAGGTTAGAAGTACCCACTATCAAAGAGGGACAGGATCAAAGTAGGGAATGGACCAGGTGGGAGGTGTGACACGTGGGAGGGAAATATAAGCAGTCTTTTACAATATATCTACTATGGTAATGTTTTGCATAGATATACATTTACAACACATACTGAATTGCTTATCTTCTCAGACAGAGTGGGTGACAGGGGAGAAAGGGAATGGATCTGAAAATCAAAGTTTTAAAATTAATTTTTTCATAAGATGTCCAGGCAGTGGGGCTCAGAGACTCACCTTGCCCAAATGGCAAAGTCGAAGGGGGTATGGGAGAAGATATGGGAGAGAGCAGATTGGATGAGGGGATATCTGGTAGGACTGCTATTCTGGGGTGGTGGGTAGGGAAAAAAATAGGGGGAAAATGTAACTCATAATCTGGTGGAAATGAATGATGTAAACCAGAAGTTAATAAAGCATTTGTTTAATTAAAAAAAAAAAGAATAAAGGACGAACAACAACAACAACAACAACAACAAAGAAATATGTAAAGACACAATATATTTTTAAAAATTAAAAAAAAATGGTAAAAGTAGATGAATATAAACATTTTTTCCTGAAAAGAAAAAGTAAAGGATAATGGATTTGGAGGAAAAACTGCATTCATATGTCAAAATTCATTAATTTAAATGTAAATGAATAACTATGTCCATTAGGGGAGAGAGAGAGAGAGAGAGAGAGAGAGAGAGAGAGAGAGAGAGAGAGAGAGATGGTTTCAGTCTGGTTTCATTTCATATTGACTATGTGACACTGAGGCAGTCACTTAATGTTTCAGTGCCCAATGCAACAACTCCTTTAGAAGTTTAAATGTGTCAGATAAAGTAAAATAAATAAATAACCAGCAAGTTTAAGGGTGTTTATCTTACTTGGATTTTTAAATATGAATAGGAGAACTAAGGTTGTTTACTACTGGGATAAGCAAAAGTAAAACACTACTCCAACAACTTTTGTTGCTGTTGATCAATTATTTCAGACTCTTTGTGACCCTGTTTGGACTGGAGTGGTTTGCCATTTACTTCTCCAGTCATTTTATAGGCAAGGAGGTGAGGCAAACAAGGGTAAGAGAATTGCATAGGGTCACATGCCTTCAAATATTATCTCATAGAGATGAATCTTTGTAATGGAAATGCAGATTTAAAGATCTTCCCTGCCTCTAGGCCCTTTGATTGGCTTAAGATTCTTTGATTGGCTTGAAAGACTTTGATTGGCTTAAGAGACTCTGAGCACCTTCCTTGATTTGAAAATATACTCTGCCTCCTAATTGGCTGAATGTGGTCACATGGAGCCTGTGGCAGGAGGCTTGGTTTTCAGGAATGCCTACACCTTGATGCTGTGTGATTGGGCAGTGGGTCAAGAGGGCTGTGACATTCTCTAAGCCAGGAGAAGGCTATATAATCCCTGATGTGAGGCTTTGCTTTGGGGCTCACTTTGAGAAGTGTTGTGTGACTTGACCAGATGAGACTCTGGGCAGCTGTTGAGAGCCCCCTGTCTTTGAAAACCCAGATGTTGATGCTTCCCTCTCTGGTAACTGTGATTGGGTATGGATGTATGTAATGGTTGGACAGTTTGGAAGCCTGTCTGCTTGATCTGTTTGTTTCTCTGTTTTGTAAGTTCTGTCTGTATACTTTGAAGTTTGGGGTGCTGACCTCTTTCCCCTGAACTAGGTAAATGATATATGTTTGATTGATTAAAATAAACTTGTTAACCCATTTTGAATTGCTTTCCTTTAGAAAAGCAGATCTGAAAAACTGTGTTGGCAGCCACCCTGGGAATGTTGGGGTACTTGCTGCTATAGTCTTCCTGATTCCAGGTCAGAGACTCCATTCACTAGTAAGATCCGGGTTCAAATAGCCCACAAGATAAGAAGTAATATTTAAAAATCTCTTCTACAGAAAAGATTTTTCTGGAATTCAGAGATTTTTTTCATGAAAATTCAAAAAAAAATTTTCAGAAGACTATGTTTTGTTTTGTTTTAATATGATCCTTCCTGGACTGTCAATCTGACCTAATCTTCAATGATATTATTAACATGGTAATTTTATTATTCCCTGCTTGGAATCACTCCTCATTTTCAGGAAATGTTCCATTCATCTTGTTAAACTCCAGATATGTTATAAAAAGGTTCCATCAGAAGCAGAGCCAAGATGGCAGAGTAGAAACAGCCCGTCCAAGCCACTCTCCCCCCAGATCACCTCCAAATTTTGTAAAAGGGGACTCTGAACAACTTCTGGAGCCCCAGCACCCACAAAACAACACAGAGAAGCTAACTTCCCGCTGAGGACAGCCCAGCAGCCCTGCAGGAAGGACCTACGCGGTGCTCTGGGACCCCACAGAGCAGTGCAAGTATTGCCGAGCACAGGTCTGCCTGAGTCGCAGTTTTAGCCCCAGGGCGGCAGGGCCAGCAGCCGGCTAGAGGGATCCCAGAACACCAGCAGCTGTGGCAATTCCAGAATTATCAACATAGACATGCCTAGGACAAAGTGAGAGGTTAGTGCCCTATGGACTTTGGAACCAGTATTTGGGGAATGCGTCGGCTTCCTCCCCTGGGGGCTAGAAGCCACTGAGGAGACACCCCATTTTGTAGTTCTCAGAGGCAGCTCCAGCTGCTGGCCTGCAAACTGTAGGGGAGATCCAGCAATCAGTCTTGGGGGATAATCACTCTTGCTTTAACCCCCCTGGATCTGGATTGTGATCTGGGGTGGAGGTAGTGGGTGGGTTTCCAGCTTGCTATCTGGGCCCTTGTCTGGCGGCAGAGCCATACTGTGGCAACAAGCCCAAAAGTCAAGTAATTAAGTGGCAACATGCCAAGGCAAAGGAAACAAATTAAACAGAAAAATGCAGCCTTAGACCCCTACTTTGGGGGCATAGAGGATCCAAGCATAGAGTGGGAAGAGGACTGTGAGGTCAGATGTCCTGCTCCAAAAGCCCCAGGGGAAAACATGAGCGGGTTGCAGGCCATAGAGGACCTTAAAAATGACTTTAAAAATCAAATAAGAGAAGTGGAGGAGAAATTGGGAAGAGAAATGAGAAGGATGCAGGAAAAGTATGAAATGAGGGTCAACAGCCTGACTAAGGAAAACAACACCTTAAAAAATAGACTAACTCAAGGGGTAAAGGAGGCCCAAAAGGGCAATGAGGAGAAGAATGCCTTAAAGAGTCGAATTTGTCAGATGGAAAAAGAATCTCAAAAGTTCACTGAGGAGATTCATTCCTTCAGAGTTAGACTGGAGCAAATGGAAGCTAATGACTTTATGAGAAATCAAGATGCTGTTAAGCAGATCCACACAACTGAAAGATTAGAAGGCAATGTGAAATATCTCATGGGAAAAACCAATGACCTGGAAAATAGATCCAGGAGAGACAATTTAAAAATTATTGGACTACCTGAAAGCCATGATCAAAGAAAGAACCTAGAAATCACCCTTCAAGAAATTCTCAAGGAAAACTGCCCTGATGTTTTAGATCCAGAGGGCAAAATAGAGGTTGAAAGAATCCACAGATCACCTCCTGAAAAAGATCCCAAAAAGAAAACTCCCAGGAATATTATAGCCAGGTTCCAGAATCCCCAGATCAAGTAGAAAATACTACAGGCAGCCAGGAAGAAACAATTTCAGTATTGGGGAAACAATCAGAATAGCCCAGGACCTGGCAGCTTCTACACTGAGAGATCAAAGGGCATGGAATATCATATTCCAGAGGTCAAAAGAGCTGGGAATGAACCCAAAGGTCACCTCCCAGCAAAACTGAGTATTTTGTTTCAGGAGAAAATATGGTCATTCAATGGAATAGAGGACTTTCAAGCATTCTTGAGGAAAAAACCAGAGTTGAATAGAAAATTTGACATCCAGACACAAGAAGCAAGAGATGCCTGAGAAGGTAATCAGGGAAAAGAAATCAAAAGGAACTTATCAGAGTTGAACTATTTACATTCCTATATGGAAAAACAATAATTGTGACTGAGGAAATCTTTCTCACTATGAAAATAATGGAAGAAGGGCGTATGGTCATATGAATACATATGTGAATTTGTGTGTATATGTTTACAGTTATATATGGATAGAGGGCATAGGTTGAATTTGTTGGGAAGGGAGGATACTCAAGGGGTGAAATTATGAGGTGAGAGAGGAAAGTGGCAAGAGAAGATGTGGAGAGACAGGGTAGGGTAAACTATCTCATGTAGAAGAAGCAAGGGGATGTGTTTGCAAGGGAGGGGAAGAATAGGAAGGCAAAAAGGCAAAATCACATTCTCATTGAATTTGGTTCAGGGAGAGAATGACATACATACTAAATGGGATATCTCAACCTGCAGCAGAATAGGGGGAAGGGCGATGAGAGGAGGGATGATGGATGGGAGGGCATCCTTGGGGGGAGGGGATGTTGGAAGTACCCACTATAGAAGAGGGACAGGATCAAGTAGGGAATGGACCAGGTCGGGGCTGGGATGAGTGGGTGGGAATTATAAGCAGCCTTATACAATATATCTACTATGGTAATGTTTTGTATAGCTAGACATGTACAACATATACTGAATTACTTATCTTCCCAGAGGGATTGGGTGACAAGGGAGGAAGGGAATGGATCTGAAATTCGAGGTCTTAAGATTAAATGTTTCAAATATATTTAAATACTAAAAAAAAAAAAGGTTCCATCATTATTACTTTTTGGAATTAGTTTCAATCTTTAGTTGTAATCAAAATATATAGATATAAAACCAACATTTCAGATGATTGAAGATATCTAAAGATAATTATACAAGTTCCATGTAAGTACCCACTTACCTTATCCATTTTTGGGTCACATCACAAAAATAAATTAATGGAAAATCTTTAAAAACTGACACCTGATGACATAAACTTGATGGAAATTGAATGATAATTAAATATGAGTGATTTTTCTATCAGAGTGATATTTACTTCCAACCTATACTTTTTAACATTGATTGCTAAGTGTTGCCCTTTTCTATCAACAGGATAAATCATCACCCTCCTATAAAAAAATTAAAATTTGGAGTGAAAGGGCTGAAGCAATTGACAACTAGAATAATGCTACAAATCAAAGAATGCTTATCCCTCTGGTAAGACACAGGTAGTAGTGATGGCTGTGTACATTAACAATCAAATAACTCACTTGTCTCTACAAATGGGAAAAAAGGAATGTCAAGCCTTATCTCTTGCTCATTTAAAAAAAATTGATTTGTCTTCCTAAAGATTCACTCAATAGACCTGAAAGTCATCCTTATTTCCTAAGTCTTCAACCCTTTCATTATTGTGGTAGTTTTTCCCTTTATCCCTTTGCTTTGTTGGTAAAACACAAATTGTTTATTATATTTCATGCTGTCTCCAAATAACAAAAAATTAATTAGTTTTTTTTTTATCAGTAAGGATTCTTGAGAATTCTTATAAAATATGTGTGTATATTTAATAGTGTAAAATCAGATAGCAAAAACAAAGTCTCCATATCCAAATAAAAATAGAAAATCAGTTTCATTTTCTATAGGTGGCTTCAAATCAATCCAATATGGATCAAAGACCACTTTCATTTGAAAAAGAAAAAAATGAGAAAGAAAAGAAAAGAAAAAAGAAATATTGACTTCCTTTTTAGGGCTTCCAGAGTCTTTGTTTTCCTTCCACAAAAGATAACAAATGAATAGTTATTCTTTGGAGAATATATGAAGGAGTCTCCATTTGTGACTTTGTTGGATTTTATTTCATATTTTGAAATAGGAAAGGGATTAGGTACATACATACAAAAGTGTGCCCTAATTATTCAAGTCATTGCATATTTAGGTTTCCATATTCTCTTTACTATAAAAGACCCATAATTATATCAGCAGTTGTAGTAATAAATTTTGATGTTGTATCATATAATGATGAAATCTCTCATATCCTTCCATCAGAATAACTAATAAAACTGCTACCTAAAGCTTTTAAAGGGAAGGTATGAATTACATGCTAAGTGAAAAGGCTCTGTTGTTTTTTACTAAGAAGCTTGAATCATTCGGAAATGATTGCCTCAGTTTTCCCTCCCTCTTCTTTCATCTTTCTTAACTGATTTTTAGAGTGGGAAGAGATGTAAAAAATGAACTCTCAGAATTTTCTTCTTTAGGTGAAAAAAGTACTTCTTTTATCCAATTGCTTATCTCAAAACCATCCCCAGCTGGCTTGGACAATGGGAAAAAATAAAAGACACCTAAATCATCCATAAGGTAGTGAGTATTTCAGAAGAGTGTTACAAATTGTCTTTTTGCCGAAAGTAGAGCTCATCACATCTCTCAATCCTGAGTTGCAAAGGAAGAAATGTCTCTCCTTGCTTGTGTGATTCTGTTCCTTTACACCTCTTTGTTATACATAGCCAATATCTATCCATCCATCCATCTACCTACCTATCATCTATCTATATCTATTTCTATACACATGAATCTATAAATATAAATATATAGGTAGATCTATTTAGATCGATCCATATCTATATAAATATATCTATATACTTACAATACAGAGTTTTAGAACTAGAAAAGACCATAATGAACATGTGGTGATCTTCATTATTAGATGAAGAAACTGAAGTCAGAAATGTGAAGTATCTAGTCTCAATAAACACATCTAATTACTTAAAACTAGAAATTTGGTATCTTGACTCCTACTCTTCTCTTCTTTTGTATGAAATTATAATTATCCCCTTACACTGCTTAGCATTTAAATCTCTACTTGCTATTTTAACAGAAACTAGTCCTGCAGCCATAATATTAATGGTTATAAAATATGTGGAAATATTAAGGGAAATTATTTTAAATAACTGAAATTTTTACATGACTTTTTTCTAGTTCTCTGCCCTACCACTCCCATCTATGTCTTCACATAAGCACAGCAATTTCTTCATAATAGTGTCATAATATGTTGTAAATCAGAGGTGTCAAACATTCAACGTATAGTCCACAATACTCTCAAGTACAGCACAAGCCATATTAAAAGGTTGTCCCTATCTCATTTTAATGTTTTGCTGTATTTATAAGAAATATATGTCTGCATACATATAGGTGTGTATAAATGCATGTTTATACATATATATATGTATGTATATATGTGTGTGTATATATATATATACATATGCATATATGTGTGTGTGTGTATGTAAACACAAGTGGTTTTCTATGTTTATGTGCATCCCCCTGGGATTTTTATGCATTATTTAGTGCCCCCCTTATCTATTTGGTTTTGTCACCCTTATTGTAGACTACCTGATAGAAATGGTAACACCTAATGTACTGCCAAAATCATGAGCTCTCATAGAAACCTGACTTTGCCTACCTTTCTAGAACAGTTGTGAGGTTCGGTGATTTATTTTCCAAGTCAACCTATTCCCCTTCAATTGATACT